>OX578136.1:64085047-64125047 GCA_951213105.1 Amaurobius ferox
TGCAGATTTTGTATCCACTCTAACTAAAAAACTAATGGATCGAATTTCATAAAATTTGGTAGGTAAGTCACTTGTGGGCGAATCTGGTGCTGATTAGTTTTGGGTACGATTCGGGATAAAAGAACCCGCCTTTTTTTACGAAATGATCCGCAAAAGCTTTTATCCACTCTAACTGAAAAACTAATGGACCGAATTTCACAAAATTCGGTAGATAAGTCACTTGTGGATCGCCCTGGTGCTGATTAGATTTTGGTATGATTTGAAAAAAAATAACCTGCCTTTTTTTGCAAACAAAATGGCCTGCAAAAATCGCCAAATTCCAAAATAAAAAACTACGTATGCTCAAATATATCCATTAAATGCTTGTTTAATACGTAATTTTTAACGAAGCAAAGAATAAGACCAACCCCATTACACTAGGACTAGTCGTTCTCGAGATACTTAATTTTTTTTTTTTTTTCTCTACGCCACCTTTGAAAATAAGTCCAGTTATCAAATGAGAACTAAAATTGAATTAAAAGTGAATTAAATTTAATTAAAATAAAAAGAACGTGGATATAAGTCTGCAGAGAAAGTCACGTGCTGCCCACATCAGATTTTTATATTTTGCATTTGCATAATCATTGTTCATAAGGCTTAGAAAAAATTGCCGTGGATAATCCGCTGTTACCTATAAGCCGAACCTTCAAAATTTGGAGTATCCTTTTAATAGATTATACTCAGAAAATTACGGTGTAAATTCAAGCCTTCAATAAAAATTGAAAGAAAATCTGCTTAGATTAGAGTTCGTGTACTATGTGTAGCAGATATCATTTTGCTTGAGCTATTTATATTTATTTGGAAAAGCAGAAATGCACAAATAGAAGGAAGCACAGAGGTGAGGACATTTCTTAGCCTGCAATCCACTAAAAATCGAAATACTTTGAAACGTATTAAAAATCGCACACACGCGCGAACTCAAACACAATGACCTTAGACTATTTAAATATCCTCTTACTATATAAAAGATATTTGTGTGTTTGTCAGTTGTTACTTAGCAAAAAATCTATGCTACTCACAGTCAAGAAATTCGATACAATGGTAGTGAAAAACCAGGTCTCAAAACACTTCGGACTGATTTTCTTTTCTATTCGAATTCGAATTTTAGTTACTTTATGTTGAAACGCAAGTTTGATTGATTTTCACACAAATCGATTTCCAGGTGATCGAAAATAATATTTGAATTGCTATGTCTACATCAACAGTAAAATCAAAGAACGCTTTTTAAAAAACTTTTAATCGAATCCATGCAGCTACATTTCTTCATACTTAAATTATTGTTTAAAAATGCATCGAAATATGCGTATTTTAGGACATTTCATTTTTACTTTTCGCATCTACGAATTGGAGATTCACGCGATTCCAAATTTTAGCATGAATATAACGCGATATCTTCGCATTCTAATATTTTTCTACTTCTTTTTCTATTACTCTACTTCGTTTTCTATAAATTTTAAATTGGTCTATAAAAGTTTTTCTATAAAAGTCAATTTGCAATTCTACCTCCAGCGGTCAATAGAAGTTCTCCTGTCTTCTTGAGATCACAACTGAGGATCTGTCCGCTGCCATGTGGATCACTAACGTTTTATATAGTCATCGTTAGATCAAGCTGTACAATTGATGGTAGAGCTTTGAAAAAATAGAGTGCTGGTATAGTTTTTCTTCAAAACATTCAAGACCTTCTGGTAATTCGTCATAGTCTTAATATACAGGGTGTCCAGTGCTATCGGTGCCCAATGGCTATTTCCTCAACCGTTAGTCACAAAGATATACTTCCAATTGCAAAAATGTTTTAAATTTTAAAATCTATTATCTTAGAAACAGCGTAAAGCAATAAATGCATTTCTGAAAGAAATACGAAATATAAATTTTTATACAGTCCCCCGGTCCTACCAATTATATTTAAGAAAATCATCCTCATACAATTTTATGCAAATTAAAAAAAATCATCCTTTTACGACCAAAATTGACCAACTTATAGCTGTTTAAATTTGGAGCATTTTTTGCGCTGAGAAATAGTCATTACGGTCCCTGATTGGTTGGTTGCCTGGAGAAATGGCCAATACGGTCCCTGATTGGTTGGTTGCCTGAAACGGAACATTTTTATGCGTGGAAAAGCTACTTAGGTCATAAAGTTTAATGCTTCATAACTCGGTGAATTTTGGTCGTAAGAGAAAGATTGTTTTTTTATTTTACATGAAATTGAATGAGGATGATTTTCCTAAATATAATTGGTAGGACCGGGGGAACCGTATAAAAATGTATATTCCGTATTCCTTTCAGAAATGTATTTATTGATTTAAACTGTTTCTAAGATAATAGATTTTAAAATTTAAAACATTTTTGCAATTGGAAGTATATCTCTGTGACTAACGGTTGAGGAAATAGCCATTGGGCACCGATAGAACTGGACACCCTGTATAATACACACCAGCAACACTATTTCTAATGATTTCCCCAAACCTTGGCATCTCACGTTTGTCATCCGTGTTTCAAGTCATTATCTTCGCGAAACGTACGATGCATTTGTTGTAAGTCATTGTTTGCAAATCTGAAAAACTGAATTCGGTAAAAATATTACTTATCTGATTGGGAAAATCTTCATTTCGATAAATGTAAAAAATATTAATATCTTCATAAACTTTGACTTTTGTACCATCGCAGATAATAACGTAAATGAACATCCAGGAGGACCAGTAATTGCCCGCGGTTTGAAGTGTTCCCACTTCTGATGCATTGATGGGTTTACCCAGGAGGTTCATCCAGGAGAATCAGTAATTGCCTGCGGTTTGAAATTTTCCTACTTCTGACCCATCGATGGGTTTATCCATATTGCAAAATAAGTATAATTGGCTCTCAGCGGTAAATAAGTTTAGAGCTTTCACTTTTACAGCTCCTGCAAAGTTTAATCCCTCATTGGATCACAAAGAGTCAAAATATTTAATTAGAAGTTGATCGCGATAGAATATGTAAGGAATTTATCAATTAGTTTTTACTTTCTCTACAATATATAAAAACCTGATGTGGGCAGCACATGACTTTCCCTGCAGACTTATATCCACGTTCTCCTTATTTCAATTAAATTTAATTCACTTTTAATTCAAATTTCGTTCTCATTTGATAACTAGACTTATTTTTAAAGGTGGCGTGGAGAAAACACGAAAAAACTAATATATCTCGAGAACGGCTAGTCCTAGTGTAATGGGGTTGGTCTTATTCTTTTCTTCGTTAAAGATTACGTATTAAACAAGCATTTAATGGATATATTTGAGTATACGTAGCTTTTTAGTTTATATTTTAACAATTTTTGCGGGCCATTCTGCAAAAAAAGGCAGGTCATTTTTTTCTGAATCGTACCAAAATCTAATCAGCACCAGGGTGACTTATACGTGACTCATCTACCGAATTTTGTGAAATTCGGTCCATTAGTTTTTCAGCTAGAGTGGATACAAGCTTTTGCGGGCCATTTCGCAAAAAAAGGCGGGTTCTTCTATCCCGAATCTTACCCAAAACTAATCAGCACCAGACCCGCCCACAAGTGACTTACCTACAAAATTTTGTGAAATTCGGTGTATTAGATTTTTAGTTAGAGTGGATACAAAATCTGCACAGACAGACAGACAGACAGACACACAGACACACAGACACACACACACAGACGTCACGCTAAAAATGGTTTTTTCGTATTCTATAGGTCTCGAAACGTGTAGATCCGTCGAAAACTCGAGTTGCGATTTTCGACATGATTCCAATACTTTCCCTATACATTACCATGTATTGCAGCGAAAGTAATATACAAGGTGTCCAGAAAGTTCCGGAACGGCGCAATATCTCGAGAAATACACTTCGGATCAAAAAATAAAAAAACACGTATTCAATATTTTTTAGAAAAGCTATCCAATGATACCAAAATTGACTCCCCTCCCCCCTCCTGGGGGTCGGGAGGTCGGGCAACTTTGAAATTTTCAATGGGAACCCCCATTTTTTTATTGCAGATTTGGATTCTCCAGAAAAAATTACATACATTTGACCTACGATTTTTGCTCGATTTTTGCTCGAAGTTGCCCGACCCCCTTCCCCCCAGGAGGAGGTGAGGGGGGGTCAATTTTGTATCATTGAATAGCTTTTCTAAAAATATTGAATACGTTTTTTTTATTTTTTGATCCGAAGTGTATTTCTCGAGATATTGCGCCGTTCCGGAACTTTCTGGACACCCTGTATATAAAGGAGAAATATTTTGATGGGGTCGAAAATCCTATGCTTATTATTATTACTATTATTATTATTACCCTGGTGTCCAGCTGACCCAAAGGGTGATGAGAAGTTACAACTGACAGTTGAAAAAAACCACAAAAATAACAATAGAATAACAATTTAAGGAAAACGTATCAAACATTGAACAACATTTTAGAATTATTTAAGAAACAATAAGTCAAATAATTAAATACAAACAGTAACTTCCAGTCAAGCCTGGAATCAGATCATCCATATGAGAATCTCCAAAATAATGGAAAATATAAAACAATTTCGAAAAGCTTAAAAATATTGTTAAGACAAAATTTTCTAAAAAACTGTAAACAGTAATAATCATATAAAGAATAAGAAAAATAGTATAAAATTCTATGCTTTGATGGAGCTACAAGTTTTCAGCATCCCTGTCCTGAATAAGAATCAACCATTTTTTCAATGATGTCTGAAAATGATTCACGATCCGGTCGCTAAAAATTGGGCGAATGATTGGCCGATCAAGTGCATGACCATTTAAATAAAAAAGAATCTTGAACAAATTGAGCAAATCGGATAAAATACAATGCGATTATTTCAATACTTTTGTTTAATTTGAAAACATTTTGTTTTTCATTTAAAATAATACTAGAAAAAACTAACTTCAATCGACTTAAAACATATAAAATTCAATTTTGATTTGGGACTATGGCAATAAATAAATCACAACAACAGCGACGCCAACAAAACGTAATAAAACAAAATAAATTGGAATTAGGAGGGTTATTAACATTACCTCATTTAAATTTTTTGCTAAGTATTTTTACCTTCCCTGCAATACATGGTAATGTATAGGAAAAGTATTAGAATCATGCCGAAAATTGCAACTCGAGTTTTCGACGGATCTACTCGTTTCGAGACCTCTAGAATACGAAAAAACTATTTTTAACGTGACGTCTGTGTGTGTGTATGTGTGTGTGTCTCTGCAATGTATGTATCCATCCTAATTAAAAAACTAATGGACTGAATTTCATAAAATTTGGTAGGTAAGTCACTTGGGTGAGACCCTGGTGCTGATTCGTTTTTGGTAGGATTCGTAAGAACAGAACCTGCCTTTTTTTGCGGAATGGTCGGTAAAAATTTCATGTATCCACTCTAGCTAAAACACTAATTGACCAAATTTCACAAAATTTGGTAGATAAGTTACTTGTAGGATACTCTGGTGCTGATCAGATTTTGGTACGATTCGGAAAAGAACAACCTGTCTTTTTTTGCAAAAATCGTCAGAAATCTAAATTAAAAAACTACATATGCTCAAATATATCCGTTAAATGCTTTTTTTATACGTAATGTTTAACGAAGAAAAGAATAAGACCAACCTCATTACACTAGGACTAGCCGTTCTCGAGATATTTTAGTTTTATCGTTTTTTTCTCTACTCCACCTTTGAAAATGAGTCCAGTTACCAAATGAGAACGAAAATCGAATTAAAAGTGAATTAAATTTAATTAAAATAAAGAGAACGTATATATAAGTCTGCAGAGAAAGTCATGTGCTGCCCACATCAGATTTTTTTTTTTTCGCCACAACTATACAAGCCACGGAAATATATTTTTAACCCGCCCACTCAAAGCTTTTCCACAGTAAAATCTCTCAAAACTGCCGAAAAGCCCTGAAACGTCAACTTTATCCTTGAACACACTGTTTACAAGCGGTTCAACCGAGTCACATAAATAAACCTCATTCCATGCCATGCGATGCGATGCGATGCGATACGGTTGATTGACATTGCTCAAGAAAATGCGAATTTCCTTCAAGGCAATTTGAGTAGAAAGTGTGTCAAAAGTGAACCAAGAAAACGCAGCCTTTGCACGGGATTGTCCGAAGTGGTTGGATTATCGGATAAGTAAAAAAAAAAAAAAAATACATTTGTACATAAGCGTGTTTACATAGCCTAAATCCTCTCAAACTCACGCGACAATTTATGGTGCAGTTTGTAGGAAAATACTGTCATCCATAATTAAGTCATGAATCAGAGAAAACTTTTCAAAACTTCAATCAATGTCACTGCAATCTATTCATATTGTAATCTATTCATATTTTAATCAATGTCATTGTAATATATTCATATTGGTATATATTCATATTGTAATTAATGTTATTGTAATCTATTCATATTGTAATCAATGTCATTGTAACCTATTCATGCTGTAATTAATATCATTGTAATATATTCATATTGTGATCAATGTCGTTGTAATCAATTCATATTGTAACCAATGTCATAGTAATCTATTCTAATTGACTGCATTTTCCCGTAATGAAGAACGTAATAATAATCAGTTTTCAATAATTCGTTGAGTACAGTAAGAAGCTTTTTCACAGTAAAGCCACTCAAAACAGCAGAAAAAAGCCTAGGGTCATAGGGTGGGGTGGGACATGGATATACGTGATTGTAGCGCCCCTAGTGTAGAATTTTAAAAGTTAGAATAACGGACTCGGCAAAAACGCGAGATAAACGAAAAATGAGAAATACAAAATTGTAGAGCATTGTCGAATTTTTAGGAATCAACACCAGGAAAGCACAAAATGCGTATATGGAAGGCAAATATCCGCAATACTCAGTAGTGCAGCCAGAATTCAGATCCGGGGAACCCACGAATTAGATAAACAACTGAATTATAAGCACACACAAAAGAACTGCAGTTTAATAAATAAATAAATTAGGCCCTGGGAGTCGTCTCAATTCGTGCCCCCCCCCCCCCCCCCCATCGCTGAACTACTGGTCATACTTCACAGGTTGCACGATGAGGAGCAACTAATTGTAACTAATTATTGTGTAATATTCCTTCTCGCATTCAAATGTACATTGTCGATGGAGGGCATTGCAACAGACTTTACACCAGATTCCTGCGCATGTAAGTGTCATCCATTCTATCATTCATGAACAGTAGCGCCGCCAGAATTTTCTTATTTTATTTTATTATTTATTTTATTTTATTTTAAGATTTCTCCAAATATCATTTCTACAAACTTCAATGGATTCTGACGGGTTTCTGGGAGGAGGTTTATGATCCCCCCCCCCCCCCCCAGGGACGCTCATAAGGGGGGACGGATACCACTAGAGTGAAGTGACCGGACCTCCAATATCTACTTTTTAAAGCTACGGCATAAAACTTTTACGAAAAATGACAATCAAGCATGGAGGAGAGAGGCGTGATTAGGGCCTGATTTATGCACGGGTCATCGGTTCCACGCCCCTAAGTTTAGGGGTCCCGAATTTTGCTATAACGGCCTAAAACGTCCAAAAGTTTCTGAAATAACTGCGAATATCACTGACTTGTAAGAAAATTTCAGAAAAAATTATTCAATATTTCAGCAAAATCAATTTTGTGAGATATAGATTCCCATTATGCCATTTGCTCTAAATATTTATTTACTATTGACAAGCAATAAGGCCCTGGATCCCACCTACTGTAAGTCACGTTCTGCCTCTGCCCGTGATAAATGTATGTAGGGGAGCCCACAATTTCTATGGTCGGCCCTGCCTCCGGGACGACGCCACTGTTCCTGAATAGGGTAGTAATCCGCCGATAATCATATTGTGTCAAGTTTCTTTCTTTTTTTTTCTTCTTCTTCTTTCGTTCCTTTTTTTTTCCCCCAAAAAAATTACAAAATAAAATATACGGAATAAAAAATATATTGTTCAGTGAGGGGGGGCAGAAAATTTTGTTGGGGTCATGCCCTTCTCCTACCCCTAGACCACTCTCTGGTTATATCACTGCTATGAGGAGGATTGGCACATTTCTCCTCTAAAGCAAATTTAAGAACAGCGCACACTAATCCTTATCGAACTCCACGATGCATAATTTTCTTATATCATTAACCGCTATGTCATTTTCTACTCATAAGTTGCTCCGTGCTTATCTTAGTGACATACGATAAAAAATTAGCTAGATGGACGGTTTACTTGAACTGTGAACAATCTAATTTACCCTTCAGAGGTGCAACCGCAACGTCGGATAGTTTCTCATGCAGAAATTGGGGCTTTATTTGAAAACTAGCGCCATTATCTAAAACTGGCTTGTAAGTAATGATAATAGATGGCAGCACTATAGTAATATTAATCTTTAAACAACTACAAAATATAGGGATCGATATTCTGACTTCAAATATTTCAATAATATTTTTAGAAAATACATAAAATTCCAAAATATTCCTCATAGTATTTTATTTACAAATCTTAGTAGCTATAGAAAAACATAGAAAAAACATCTGCATTTATTGTTTTGTTCATAACTTGATTTACATACAGGTCCGAGAGGTTCAGAAGTATTTACTTCATTTTTACTTACCGATTGTGCTTCACATGCTGTTAATTTTTTTACCTTTTCATACTATATAATATAAAGTATTGTTTTCACGAAAATGTTCGATTTCGAGATTTTGATCCCAATATATGTTTTAGGACGTCCTGAACACGGTTTGATTATTTTTAGCGTCATGTCCGCCTGTCTGCAGTAGATTGATTTCTTATGCACACAATAGCTGCCACAACGGAAACTTTTTATCTGGATTTGTTACGTAACGAAAAATCTAGAACTATATAGAGTGTTTGAATTGCCAGCGAAAACTTCGATATTTATGAAATCATTGTAGTGAAAATTAGCCGCGATACAATTTTTGTGTTCCTGATATCATCAGCCCCTAGGGGAAGTTACCTCCCACAAGTCGTTGGTAACTTCCCCTAGGAGCAAACATTATCAAAATTGGTATCAATCGAAATATTTTTTCAAGCCCTTTAAAATGAAGGGCAACATGCTTTTAGTGTTATGTGAGTAACCATGACAGCACATATATTGAAGCTTTTTCTTTAAATTTTGCAACTGAAAAGGTTAAAAAGTACAGTGAACTACCTCTATTTAAGACGAAATCGCATGGGACCTAAAATAGTACTAACATAAAGATTTCATGCAGCATATAGACAAATTATTTTATTTCATATACCCAGAAGTCGTATTTCAAATAAGCTAAATAAACTTAGCCTGATATGTAGTATTATATGTAGTATAACATTTTTTTTTTTTTGTTATGTCAATTTTATTTTATCAAAAATTTATATAAAGATATATTTTGTATTTTTTAATATAAGGATTTATACTCAAATCTGGCAATGAAATTCCCTAAATTCTCCAAAAAAATTTTCACAAATTTCCATAGTCTGAATCGCGACATTTTATATTCAGAAATTTTATTAAGTGAAATAAATTCAAAATTAGCAACAAATTAAAAATTCAATATGAAAAATTAGCTTAAATTGGATAAAAAAAAAATAATAAAATAAAATTTTGTAAATCAAAGCTTTATTTTCAATTACTGTATTGCAAAAGAATCTTTTAACAAACAGTTTGAAGAATGAGCTTTTTCTAGGCTCAAATGATTTTTTACAGGTTTTTAATTTAAAGTTGAAATTTTCGATGAATTTTCACTGAGATTTGCTTTTTAGATGAATTTAAATTTCCTGGGAATTCCAGGTTTCTATTGTTCACCCTGAGGCGTATGAACCCTGAATATACATTCAATTTTTTATGATTGTAAAAGGTCATTTATGGCTCTAAAGTTGAAATTTCAGTTTAAGTTGACATTTATTTTTTGATGAGAAGCACTGGCACCCTTAGATGATACTTCTTCTTTCTTCAACCCAGACCGTCTGACCTATCCGAAAGTGTAAGGTATCTGTTTAAACAGCCGGGATGTGCCACCCAATTTAGACCGGAACTCAGTGGGAGAGGCATCCACAGCGACTGTACCCTCCTTCCCCTACCAGCAACCTCTCGGAAGGACTTACGAACCCACATATTTAACGTATCCATATAAATATATGTAATATATATATATATTTAGTTTAAATTTCTCAAATTTCACAGAAAAAATTAAATTTGAACCATAAATAAAACATCTACATTTCAGCTACTAGTTAGTGGTCTGCAGGGGCTCGGGCCTGGACCGCGAGTTTAAACCCGGCCCGACTCGAGGGCCGGGCTCAGTTTAGTTTTGAAACAGTCGGATCGGACCGGGCCAAACATATTTAATTACAAAAAATTAAATGAATTTTAATAAAAATACATGAAATTATTGTCTTTATTTCAATTATGTAAAACTAAATGTTTATAAAAACTAACTGCTATCTTAACAAAAATTTTACAAATTCATGTTTCAAGAAATTTCAATACAAATTATTTCGGGACAGACCGGGGGGCCGCGACTCAGTGATCGGGTTCTACATTTGCAAATACCTGCGAGCTTGGGTCGGTTTAAAATCAAAAATGTTTTCCGGTGCTTCTAGGCACTCTATCCATGCAGAGTGACAAAATTACGAGATAAAATGAATAGTGCTGCCATCTCGTAGTTGATAGTAAAAGCAGAAAAAGAATTAAAGCTACGAATTTGAAGAAGATAAAAGAAAAAGCTGCAAAATTTACCAATAATTTACTACACAAATTCATCGAAATACTAATATCTACAATACAAGATAATTGCTACATTTTGATGTAACCCAATCGAGAAATCTTCATTAAATTACAGAGTTATGGAATAAAGTTCGCAAATATTAAAACTATATAGAGAAATAGCTCTACATGTATAGAGAATATTACTTCTATAAGCTTTAATATAAAAGTATTAACTATAAATTTTGAAACAAAAGAAACTTGCTTTCTATGTTGTGATAAATATAATCTCATAGGGGAAAGTAACTGTAGGAGTCTATATTACCCGCTGTAGTGCTGCCATCTATTAGGTATATAAATAACTATTTCATAAATATCCAGTAAATCTTGTCATAAATGAAAATACCTTTACAACACGTAGAATAGCAGATATAAATCATAAATTAAAAGAAAAAATTACAAAACGAAATTGCTAAAAACATAGGTTCATAATAGTATAGAAAATATATGATTTTACCGAAAATTATTCGAATTCGAAATTCGAGCGTAAATTAAATAGAAGACGTGATTAAAAACGAAAGAAGGGAAAGCTATACTTTATATTAGGTATGTGTGAAACACATTGAACCTAAATTTAAAATCAAAAATATATCCCCCTAATTTTAAAGTACTATAAGTTCAAACTGGAAGAAAAAACCATTAGCAATAAATTTCTTCTATGAGCTTTCCATTCTAATTATCGGGTCGAAATTTTAAACGTTGTGCGTTTCTTCCCGTTGCGTAATCACACAGAAAATCGTGTGTGCAGCACACGACTTTCCCTATATAATGCAATCAATTTACGTCATTCAAGGTAATTCAATTAGTGTACGACATCTACGGCACACTATTCTTGGCATTGAGTTTACATCAAGTAAATTGATTTATTCATACTCCCGAGCAGAATGTAAATCAGAATACAATTGACATTTAATTAATATTCAGGAAAATAAATAACTTTTGGAGAAATATTTGGCGTCAAAAGATAAAAATTACTGGAAAAGACATTTTCTCTCATGAATGAAACGAAATAAACACACGAGAATGATATTAACAGATTTATCATTATAATATTGCATATGGAAAATGAACCTATTTCACAATACATGCAACTTTCTTAATTTTATGCAATTTTTTTTATACATTTATTTGAAAACACGCAATATCTCGTTTTGACGGAACTATTAAGCATTTTTTATTCTCTTTCGTATACTTATTTCATAGTCATACGAAGTTTCGGAAAAAGCGGAAATGACAACTCCCAGAACCGAAAATGGAAATCCGTAGTGAACCCCTCCCCTACCCACTATACAATTCGATGCTAAATCCATATCTGTCAACATCTAAGCTTCATCTATGGCCGATTCTGAGAAATAGATGCTTCAGGGAAATTTTTTAAAACAGAAATGAAAAAAGGCGGAACTTCAGTGAGCCCTGCTACTTCCTCCGGAAATTAATACTGAATTCATATCAATCATCATCTAATATATATAAATAATCTATAGCTGATATTGGAAAAAGATGGTTTAAGAAAACACTGAACCAGGAGTGTAAATCTATTGTAAACCCCTCCCCCATTCTCCTCTGGAATTTTATGCTGAATCCATATTAGCTATATTTATATCAGACCCAAAGAAATAGCTGTTTCAAGGAAAATGTACATTCCTGAATAGGAAATGGAAAAAGAACCGGAAGTGGAAATTCTTAGCGAACCCCCATCTCCTCCGGAATTTCATGCTGAATCCAAATCACTCATTATCTGAGCTCTCAGTCATCATTTATAGCAGATCCCGAGAAATAGATGTTTAAAGAAAGACGTTTTCATATAAACAATACTATGGCAAAATTTTTGATTTTTCCCCCCTCCCATACATACTATTGTAATGTCCTTGTCATTGATAACGAAATTCAAACTATCATTTTTCTGAAACTTGTTTCTCCATGGAGAAATATATCAAAGCGTTCTCTCTATGTAGTTCCAGATTTTTAAAATCTCCCTGACTTCAAAGTTTCTATTCGATTTATGCATTCATTGTTCAATTCTCACAGGTACCCACTGCAGTGACGTCGCCGGGGGGGGGGGCAAACCCCCACCCCTCTAGTATTTCTTTCAAGCATATATCTGGAGTGGCGGGCCTCCCCCCCCCCCCCTACCAGTGACATTTTATGTTAACCGAGTCTCCATTTAAATGACAACATTCAGATATATTTATATAGGGCAAACAGAGAAAACTGCCCCCCCCCCCTAAAGTTTCATTCGCCACCCCCTACCCCCGGGTCAAAACGTCCTGAAAGAAACACTGCACCCCTCCCCTAGGAATCCATCGGAACCCATTACAATTCGGAGAAATGATATCTGGAGAAATGGGGAACAAAATATTTGGAATTTGTCAATTAAATGAATCGAAGACAAACTAATAAGGAAAAGACGCCAAATAAACATTGATTGTGAAGGAAATCACAAGATCGCACGATCACCTCACATGATTCCTATGATTGGCACATTCAAAGGTATGTTAGTCATACATTAAGCGGCACTTCTGGTATCATTTGAGTTGTGAAATTCTTAATTATTCCTCTAATGTCATGTGATAATTTCCTTGGTGATTGACGGCAAATGAAAGGAATCAATGAATTGCGATTTTTTTTTTTAAAGTGACAGTTCATTGTTTGCATTAAAGCTTTCAAGTGAACGTAGGGTTTAAAACAGATTAATTCTGGAAGGTAAAAATCAATTATCGTAATGTAAAACAAATCGATTTAAAAAGAAAATTCCTCGGGGATTTTTTATGCATGTTGTTCTCAAAGTCAGCATAAGATTACATTAACTAAGTTATTTTAAGTATAATTGTAGAAAAACAATTCTCTCTATTTTATTTTCAATATAGATATCTACTAAACCCAGTCACTTTAAGGGCGCAAACCTTTTTCATCGGAATAAAATTGCCACGAACCCCTTTGTTCAGCATATTTTGAATAATTGTATCATTTATTTGATCTATTTATTTATTTTTTTTTTTTTTGCTTAAATTATCAAAAATCCTCTCTCCTAAATAACTGTGTAAATTCTGAAGTTTTGAGTAAAGAAGTTCGTCTACGTATATACATTTCCAGCATCAAAAATCTTTAGAAAGGAACAACCACTCTTAAAAATATTTTCGCGAACGCACGCCGAGGTAATACGAACGCTGAAGAAGGGGTTCGAGTATTCACCGGTTGGGAATTAGCGTACGAAATGGATATTACAAGGACATCCTTACGCCAAATTACATGAATAGTCATAAAGTATGTTTAAGATAAACGAAAAACCTTTATTTTACCATTTTAATTCTAAAGGAAATGAATAAAAAATATCATTCATGCTTTATTTACAATTTAGTAGATGTTAGTGCAGTTAAAACTGGGGGAAAATAACAATGAAAAGGAAGTTTAGTGCGTTATCTTAACAATAGATGGCAGCACTATTAGTTTTAAGCAGTTCTATGTCTTTAAGAAAATATTAGAATCAAATACCCAGTACAATAATTTTCATTATCGTAACCGCACAGCCGATGAACAAACATATCCAAATATTAACATTACATAGATTACTTTTTAATTTTTATATAAATTTGTGAAAATGCGTCTAATAGTAGGAAAATATCTTCATACATGAAGAAGTGTCAAAATTAATGGATTTTTTCAAACTCACAAGATATCATAGAAATGAACATTTCGTTCTCCATAAAATTCCGTTTATATCCCCCCTTGCAACAACACTGATTAAACTATCTGTTCTTTTTTTAATACTGAAATAAGAAATGAACTGTTATTTAATAGATAAAAAAATGTAAATTGTATTAAAATGACGAAATAAATAACTTGAAGAAAACCCCGAAAAGCAGTCCTGTGTATAAAAATTCTAAGCTGCACACTTTAATTCATGTTCGAAACCCCAATTGTAAACTACCTTTTTTTAAAAGGGGGACCAATTAAATTTAGGCTGTAGGTGAAGGGTTACAATTGGGGTTTTGAACATGAATAAGCTGGGTATACAGTTTAGAATTTTCCTGCATAAGACTGATTCGAGTTAGTATTGCAATACAATTTATATATTTTAAACAATTAAAATAATATTTTATTTTTCATATTAATGAAAAAAAAATCCCGGTTTTAACCTGCCTTCTGTATTTTTTCGAGTTTTCATTGTAAAAGAAGAGGAAGCTGGAATGAGTATTATAGGAATTCTAGGTTAACTTTTCTTTATTTTCTAATTCTTACACAAAAGGAATTGGGTAGTTGCATTCACTGTATGAGTTAACTTTCTTCATTTTCTAATTCATAAATAAGAGGATTTGGGTAGTTGCATTGACTGTATGAATTAACTTCTTCATTTTCTAATTCGTAAATAAGAGGATTTGGGTAGTTGCAGGCCCGGTTTAAGGCGTGGGCGGCGTGGGCAATTGCCCACAGCGGACGAATTAGGGGCGGCCATTTGGAAGTGAAATTAGGTGTAGTAAGAATGACTTTTGTGGTCGTATTAAGAAAAATATTTTGAAAATGAACCAATTTCGTGCCACTTTAATATAAATGAATTTACTTTTTTAGATAGTATTAAAATATAAAAAGGATAAAATCGTTTTTCTCCCATAATTATATCTTTTTCGAAGCAATGTACAGTTCTGCTTGAAAGTACGTACGCTCAAACACTTGGGAGATTACCAGATTTTAAACAACTTGCAGCTGGGTGCAGCCTGCAATCCCTTAGGGGACTTTGTTTTCCCCAAATACTGGGAAAAACCCAAGAGCCGATTCTCAGAATTTTTTCCTGGTTTCAAATTCAAATTGCAAACACATGGATGCGGCCTCTATGATCGCACTTCTAAAAGGACGGGAGGGAGGAGATTAGTCCAGATGGTCATTCTTTTGGTCGTCAACCGTTTTAGCTGATTTAGGCATTGAGCCTAGCTGAAGACCATGTAGATAACAAACACAATGACTGCAAGTAAAAAGCTACTTCTTATTGTTCAAAGTGTTGTGTTATGCTGCCGTGCAAGATGCACAAATCCATCGACAAATATGGCTGTCTTTTAAGTTCTAACTATTTGGGTAACTTTTTCTTTCAATTATTTAAAATATTTTTGCAAAATTTCTTAATTGACTACATTTTTTGTTGATTTTTAATGTGTTTCAACCAATAAAATTAATTTGGTACTGAATTTAGTCTTTGGTATTAGCCCCAGAATAATATTGATGTAAAAAGAATAATTTTTCATGTTTTTATCCAAAATAATATGCCCCGTGGCTGTTCTATGAGGAATTTCAGAGGCAAATAACTAAGCAATGGTGTAAAATGATCTTAATTTTGTGTTTTTTCCAGTTTCATTGCAAAATGAAAAAAAAAAAAATGGTACAAAATATTTTTGCGAAGTAAAATATTCCTTTTTGAATATCTGCATGAAAGTGCAAAAGTTGTTTATAAATTGTTAGAGCTGTTTCATAAATTAATAAATTTATTCTATAGACTCAATCTAGGAATTATATATATTCTTTTGCTCATGCATACAAATTTCTGTCTAGATATACGTTCAATAATCCGTAAATACTATTTTATTTTTTCATAATTACACTTTTAGTTATAATTTAATACACTTTTAAGTAAAATGTTAATTAAACAACCTTAAAATTTATAATATACATTTTGATATTGTGATTTTTTTTATTTCTACTCAAACAATTCATTTAATATCCCCATGTTCTAGCCAACATTCGATTTATTATTATTCTTATATAAAGTTGTATTGTATGATATGTAGTATTTTTTTGTCCATTTTTTATTTCAAAACCAAGAAAAAATGAAACATTGACGTTCCTCTTTTCCAACGAATGGAATTTATTTTTTATTCTTAATACACCCTATTTTTATTACCCCACTCGAAAGTTCATATTTTTTGATTTCTAACACCCCCCCCCCCCCCCCCGTCCTTTTTAAAATGAATTTGGAAGCATTTGGATATTTTCCTGTGTTTCTGTTGGACCCATGTATCTCCAAATTCTTTTCAGATGTTTTCTTTTATTATTTTTTTCAAAATTACGAAAATAAATATTACGTGTTTTACCGCCTTGTTCTCTAATGATTGCAAATATGATTTTCCCCTCTCTCTTAGTTTTGTTATGCACTTTATCTTTCGGCAGAAAATTAGAATATTTTTAATTTTTACCCCCTCCACCTTTTTTCCTAATTGTTGTCCCCTTTTCTATTCTATATATTTTTCCTGCTTTTGAATTAGGTTTTGTATCTTCGAACATTTTTTTATATTTTTTCATTCATTTGTCACAAACTCAGGGGCATTTTAAACATTACATTTCAATCGTCTTCACTCCCCAGTGAATCTATAATAATGAAAAGAAGAATCTATCTGTGTGTTTGTCCACAATGCCGACCGATATCTATCTCATTGAATTTTTTCACACAGTCTCATCTCTGGGCCAACGGCCGTACCGTGCTGAAAACACCGGTTCTCGTTAGACCACCGAAGTGAAGCAGCATCGGGCGCGGTTAGTACTTGGTGGGTGACCACCTCGGAACGCCGCGTGCTGTTGGCCATCTCGGGTGCGGTATCCCCGTGGTTTGCGCGCTAGATTTGCACGCTGCCACAAATGCCGCCGTGTTCATGCGGAGTACGATCACGTTAAACATGTGGGTCCGTAAGTCCTTCCGAGAGGTTGGTGGTAGGGGAAGGAGGGTACGGTCCCTGTGGATGCCTCCCCCACTGGGTTCCGGTCTAAATTGGGTGGCACTTCCCGGCCGTCCATACAGTTACCTTACACCTTTCTGGTAGGTCGGACGGTCTGGGTCTCAACAACAACAACACAGTCTCATCTCCGGCCATCCATTTTGTTACTCCATGTCTTCGGACGAGTCGGTTGGCCTGGGCTTTCGACACAGTCTCATCTATACCTGAACTAATGCATCTCGAAGGCATTTTACCAAAATTTACATTCGATTTTTAACGAATTTTAAAATTCCAAAATCAGATAATCTCCAGCTACTGATATGACCTAGCAGCTTTATTCTCGATTTAACAGTTACAGAATCTCCAGCCATCGATATGATCTAACAGCTAATCATACGATTTAACAGCTACCGTAACGATCTAATGCCACGTTCATCTCATAGAGGTTATTTATCTTTCATTCATTTATATTTTGCATCACGGAGAGCGCTTATGTTTTTTTTCGCTTTGCGGATAGCGTACTGGTAATTTGACGTCGGTTTAGGATTTGAAGAAAATTGAGTAGTGTTATTTGTAAGTGTAGTAACGGGGGTTTATTTGCATCCCAGTCAATACCGGGTAATTCGTTCCAGTGATGCAATAAAGCAAATGTTAAAGTAGTCAAAGTGTAAAATTTTGTTGTAATTTGGATAGTATTCCATTATTATGTATATTTCCGTATGTATATTTCCACCTATTCTGTTCAAACCTCACCAATCATTAAACATCTTTAGAATCCCCCAAGTTCATTTAACTTTCTAATTTTTTTTTTTAAACAAAACAAAATATCTCGTGTTTGTGCACTAATATTTCACAAAAGATTAAGTAACCAGACTGATGTGCAACAATCGTGGCATTTCAAATATTACAGCTTTCTCACCCATTAGAAAACTTGATTTTTGAAGTATAGTTGTTATATTCTATGTTCCTTCTGTATGTTAATCAGATTTTAGAGGGGCTACAATGGACAGTCACAAACTGCTTCGAAATAGAATCCCAGATTTTTATCTGCGAAATCAAAAACCAACAAATTTAAATATTTTTGCATTTTAAATTTAATATTAAAGATTAGCTATTTAAATAAATTGCTGATAATATAACCGGCAAAATTCTGAATTGTCCTGTTATATTATATCTTAGCTTCGTAGGGATTGAAATGCTTTTCCTTCATCTCTCCTCTTTCCTAATTTATTCATAAAATCATTTCTTTGATTTGCTTATAATGTTTTACTGCTAAGATATACAAATTATTCATAAGATTTATGCAATTAAAAATTCAAATTTTATTAAAAAATGGATGAGGGCAACTTTCATGACACTAAATAATGAGTAAGTTACTTTTGATTCCTGATAAATTCAGAAAAATATAATTGGCGGTGACTGTAGTCCGATGGAACCGAAATTGCTTTGCGTGAATAATATTTTGCAAGATAAAACTCCAGTAAAGTTCAATAAGTTTATTCGATTATTTCAGACTCATTTGTTTCGTTTATAGGCTTTCAAAGCAATACAAATTACTAGCAATACAAATTAACTATTTGTAACTAGCTAGCGCTTTTAATTTTCACCCTGATTTCATCTGAAAACTCCGACCATAGACTCCACTTTTATATATTCGATTATTTTACTAACTTGATTTGCAGTATAAAAATTAAATTTACTGTGGAGATTTTACATTCGAGTTAATCTATAAACGTGTCTGGCGGCACATAAATACGTAATTGAATGCGTATATTTCCACCTATTCTGTTCAAACCTCACCAATCATTAAACATCTTTAGAATCCCCATATTCATTTGACTTCCTAATTTTTTTTTAACAAAGCAAAATATCTCGTGCTTGTGCACCAATATTTCACAAAAGAGTAAGTAACCAGACTGATCTGCAACAATCGTGGCATTTCAAATATTACAGCTTTCCCACCCATTGGAAAACTTGGTTTTTAAAGTATAGTGGTTATAATTTCGATATACTTCAAAAACCAAGAAAGTGACCTAAAATTATATACACTTGTAGGATTTTTAAAGAGCAATAAATTCATACTAATTGTTTATAGTTATCACTTTTAGTTTTTAAGGTATAAGCATTACAATCTTGAAATACTTCAAATTTTCAAACTTCTTCCACTTGACAAGATGATTACTCGAAAACTATAAAAGCTTTTTTAAATATACATATAAATTTAGAAACTAAATTTCTTCATACATATTTTTTTATCACTTAATATAATTCTATCGATCTTTTATAATTTCGAAGATATTTCGAGTGAAAGTATGAAACATGGAAAAAAACTCATTTTTATGTTTCAAAGTTTAAGCCACCCCTCCCCCAAAAAATAGAGTTCGATCCAAAATCCAATTATATACACTTGTAGGGCTTTTACAGAGCTACAAATTTATGCTTATTGTTCAAAGCTAGTTCTTTTAGTTTTTGAGATGTTACTAACTTGAAAAATGAAAAAATTTCAATCTTCTTCAATTTGACAAGACGATTACTCGAGAACTATAAAAGCTTTTCTTAATAATAAATATAGATTTTGATACTAAATTTCCTAGTACGTATTTTTGTCGTTTACTATTTATATCTTTATTTTATAGTTTAAAATGAAAACAAGAATAATAAAAACACTCGCTGAGACAGCGTTTTCTAGAAAAAAATTTTGAATATTAGAATATTGATATTATTATTATAAGTGTCCAAAAGGTTTACATTTTTCATAACACTTCGTTTTCCCTACACAGAAACCCCAAACATAGATGTTATTCCCGTAAACTTACATATAATATGATTGTTTATTTAATATTTTTGAATGCCGTTTTCTTCTTATGATTTAAAAGAAGTTTGTAAATTTGCGACCTTCCGAGTGTTCATTTCCCTTTAAAATCATAAATTTTGTTCACTTCACTCCATTCGTTCTAGAAATTTTGTCTCTCTAGACTCCTATACACACCCATATATACATTACACTCACGCACAGACATCCATTTAAAAATAATTGATATGGGTTAAAGGATGTCCAAAACGTATATTAATCCGTCGAAAATTCGAGTTTTCGACCCCATCATTATTTTCCAATACATCATTTGTGTGCAGGGAAATTACAAATAAAGTCCAAAATTCAGTTATGTATTATAAATTACTGCTACATTATGCATGCATGTATGCATGTAGAAAGAAATGTAAGGCATTACATTTTCTAAACCGCTAATTAAAACTCTAAATTTAGATGAGAATAAAATTTGATAGTGTGAGATCAGAAATAGATCTCACACTTTGATGAGACAAGCTTATATGTGTAATTTATTGTGCACAAAACGGCAAACAATACTGTCAGTCTGGATGGCGTCGAGTTTTACAACACGGGAACCCAAAAGGTCACAAAATCATAAATTTAGGGGCGCCAAGACAACGGGGGGGGGGGGGGGGGGCCGAGCGGACCCTTACGAGGATGTGAATCATGCCATTGGATAAAGATTAACCAATGGAAAATGGGCTTGTTGCGTCACATTATGAAGGAAGGAATTATTAAGGAAACATTAAGAAAATTTTTATTATATATTTGTATTTTATATTTATATATATGAAGGGCGGCCCCAAACTGTCTTGCCCACACACGAAAATATCCTTGAACCGGCCCTGGGTAGTTGCATTCCCTGTAAGAGTTAACTTTTCTTCATTTTCTAATTCGTAAACAAGAGGATTTGGGTAGCTGCATTCACTGTATGAGTTAATTTTTCTTCATTTTCCAATCCGTAAATATTAGGATTTCGGTAGTTGCTTTCACTGGATGAGTTTTCTCTTCATTTTCAAATCTGTAAACAAGAGGATTTGGGCAATTGGATCAAATGTATATCCGTAAATACCTTGTATCGCAGCAGCATATTTTAAGCATAGTAAAGAAACTCTCACAGTCAGTGGCGTAGCTATGTTGGATTATTCGGTTATTAGGGATCATACCACCTCCTATTTGCTGAACAATTAACATTCATTCTCCATTGATTCCATCCATATTGGTACGCAAAAACCCACACTACAAATCCCCCCCCCCCCCCAATTCGACACCATCTTTCCGAGATCCAGGCTAAGCTTATGTTCCCAGCAAGAAAAAGTACGGAACTACAGCATACACACGTCTTTTCTTACGATTTAGAAGACGCCATAATATTAGTCATCGTGAAGTTAGTTAATAAACGAGGCAACAAGAAACTAACCCAACCCTGCGAGCTCCAGTCTTTCACCGACACGTTTCCGTTGAAAGCGCCCGACTTATCAATAAGCATCCCATGCTCAGACCAATTAATCGTCCATGGCGACATTTAAATTTCCAGTGACCTGAAAATATGAGCAACGCAATGATATCTACTAATTAACGTGATTGCAGAGGCAGCGAAATCCTTACACAGAGGGGATCCACATATGGAATTTTCCCGTTACGGAGGGATTTACGACTTCGTTATAAAACTTTCCTGACAGTCGTGTGATAAAAACGCTACTCCTTAAAAGGTCAAGGGCGCCCTGGAAATTTGAACGACGCACACTTCCAGCCGGACACCAATGGGTGCTTATAAAACAACTAGCTGATAAATTTGATTATTTTTGCTGCAACTCGCACTCGCATTTAAATGCTGGATTAACCGAGACATTTGGCATCGAGAAAAGATATAATCTTATCTCTAGTCCCGGAAGTAGAATTGCAAAAAACCAGGAATGTTTAGGATAAGCCCGGGAATTTGGCTGAATTCTGGACGCCATCAGGGATATCGGTCACATGTGAAAACTAGTGGGGAGAAACTAATTTACACATTTTTTTTTATATATTCTTGCTAATAAAGCATGTTGTGCAACTAAAACAACCGCACTAACTTTCGACACGATTATTTTCATTTTAACCGTTTTCTCTGTAGAAGTGTGATACATGTTCCGGCTACCCCAACGGCCCTACCGTGCTGAAAACATCGTTTCTCGTTAGATCACCGAAGCCAAGCAAAATCGGGCGCGGTTAGTACTTGGGTGGGTGACCACCTGGGAACACCGCGTGCTGTTGGCACATTTCAGGCGCGGTAGCCCTTGGTTTGCGCGCTGCCACAACTGCCGCCGTGTTCATGCGAAGTACGATAGCGTTAAACATGTGGGTTCGTAAGTCCTTCCGAGAGGTTGGTGGTAGGGGAAGGAGGGTACGGTCCCTGTGGATGCCTCCCCCACTGGGTTCCGGTCTAAATTGGGTGGCACTTCCCGGCCGTCCAAATGGTTACCTTACACCTTTCTGGTAGGCCGGACGGTCTGGGTTTCAACAACAACATGTTCCGGCTGACGAACAAAACCACTCAATCACTACATATAACCGTATTTGTAATCTATAACACATTATTGGTTTCCAAACCTTTGACGTCAAAGATCTATTTAATAATATAGATATTAACAATTTATATAATTATCATCTGTATAATAATAATATTTAATAATGTAAATGTTTACTTAAACAATTTTCCTAATGCTACTGCATTTTGTCTTGTATAATAGTTATTTAATGCAAGGTAATAACATACAAACATTCGGAATACCCTAAGGAGAGTATAGTAGCAGTATTTAAAAAACTTATATCTTTATTATTATGAAAATACATTTATTTCTAATGCCCATAGAATGTATCGTTACGTCGATAATTTAATATGCCTCATTATTAATGATACAAATTACATCAATATTGATTTTTGCCCAACTAGCCTAGAATTAATCCCTAACGGGACTAGAATTAGTCAAAATGTTAATTATTTAAATTTAAATTAAAGCATAGATCCCCATAAAAAATACTATAACCAACTTATATGATAAAAAACATACTCATAACTTTAATATCAATAAGCTGCTGTTCTTTCAGTCATGTAATTCCATTCAATTATTTAGGCACATCATTGTTAACCAGCTTTATGGAACACTCTAATAAAACGCATCGCTATCTACACATTAATAATCTTACCTTTCCGGTAGGTCGGACGGTCTGGGTCTCAACAACAACAACATTAATAATCTTAAAAGAATGTGTCAGATTTACCACTATCCAGGTGAATTTATTGATATAGTAAGTATTATTAATAATTTCGAGTATTCTCCATCATCTAATTGACATGTTGTAGCCGATCATATTGTAAAAAAATGTATTTTAATGATTTGGAAATATAAACATTTCACGATATCTTTCATCTACTATTTATTTTCTTGAAGCCTTACTCTTTTTCTTTCCTCCCTGTCACTGCGCTTCTTAAACTTTTATTAGTGTTCAGCTGATTTTGGCTCGAATCTTTTCGGTCACTTATCTATTCATTCCGGTACACTACTACACTTATTGAATTCCGTCTCTGCACCATATGGAATCCCATCTACTGAAATATCTATTTTTAACACTTTCAACATACTTGAATAGTGTTATAGTGAGAGCGCCATCTGTTGTGAATTATAGGAAATGCATACATATATATATATATATATATATATATATATATATAATACATATATAATTATATTATATATATATATATATATATATATATATAAAATATATAATTATATAATATATATATATATGTGTGTGTGTGTGTGTGTCTAACGTGTTTACTGTGAGGTTGCTCTTTTCAGACCATCTAGAAGCCAACCGGTGACCTAAAAATGCCTTCCGGTGACCTAGAAAGGCCTACCAGTGACCTCTGCACACTTATAGTATCGACTACGGTACAGAATCTAACGGAGACCGATATTCAATTTCCACCCCCACCCCCCAGAACTAGGAGACACGTAGAATTTGAAAAGTTTTTCCAGACCCTTCAGAAGCCCCTCGGTTGACCTAGAAGGTTAACCGGATTTTTTATTTACCCCCTCCCCCCTCGAGACGGAGAAATAGATTTTTCGAAAGAAAAATTCAAACCATCAGCAGTCCCAAAGGTAACCGAGAAGGCAGAATATTTGCGCACTTTTAGCACTGACCCATCTGACAGAACCTAACGCAGTCAGATTTTTTATTCCCAGCCCCGGAACTGGTATTATGTTGTTTTTAGGTCTTTCCAGACCCTCAAACAGACCTCCAGTGGCTTAGAAAGCTGAATCTTTACACAATTATAGTATCAGCCACTGGGCCGAACCTAACAAAGCCGGATTTTCAATTTTCTCCGGGAGTGCCTAAAATAGGCGGGAGAGAGACAAAGTCTCCCATACCCCACCTGGAGTCTCACAGGCGACATAGAAAGCTGAAACTCGACCGCGGGGCAGAACCTACGTGGGCTGATTTTCGACTTAGACAACTGGATTCGATGCTAATCACCCTGCGTCGTCAAACAAAGTAAAATTTTACAAATTAAACTACATTTTCTTTTAATAAGAGTTTTAGTTTCCCCTGTCTTTAACAAGATCAAAACTATTTTTCTTTTGCGTTTTAACTAGGAAGCAAATACGCTTAATATTATTAAAGAATATTAAACGTATCCGTTTCGTTATCGAAACATGTTTAAAAAAAACTTACATGAAAATTTCTGGTTTTCTCGAGTCAGCTTGCTTACCTTACTCGTATATAACCTTCAGAGTATTTTTAACTGAGTGAAACCCTTAAGCAAACAAACTCTGTCATCAAACTAGCAAGCCCTACCTTGACCAAGGAGATTTAAATATACTTGACCTTGACCCATGTTAAATATTTCTGAACTATGTGCATTGGGCAACATCAGCAATCAGTAGCGTCGCCAGAAAACATTTCTGGGGGTGGGGTTAAATAAATATTTCGTTTTTCATTTCTCCATATATAATTTCTTTGGAATTCAATGGGTTTGCTGTGTTCCTGGGGAGGGATTATGACCCTTGCCCCTAGTGATACTACTAGTTTATATGCATTATAAGGATAAATCTAAATTATTAAATTTTCGGATTGTTAGAAGCTCTTGAAAGTATTAATAAACTCATCCAGAGTTAATGTGTCTATTTTTATCCTCTGCTGCTATTTACAAAGTTCAAACGAACAATGAATTGCCCTTGAAGTGTCATCTGGCTTTTTCCTTATTATTTCCAATTCGGGTAACAATTCAGTATAAATACTTCCTTGAAGACATAATTTCGGTAATAGGTCGTAAGTGAGACAAACATATTTGCTGGGGGTTATGTTATATAATATTAGGCTATAATTTAAGATAAGGATGAAATATGAGTTGCAGTTTAGAAATATTTTGATAACTTTTTGTACTCAAACTGAGATGCAATCCCAGCCAAAGATACTTTGATGACCTGAGGAACTCAGACTGAAATGCAATCCCAGACAAAGATACCTTGATGATCCGATGAACTTAGATAAGAGGCTCTCTAACTTAGACTGAGATGCAAACTCAGTCAGAGTTCGATGAACTCAGACAAGTGGCTCTCTAACTCAGACTGAGATGCAATCCCAGAGAAAGATATCTTGATGATCCGATGAACTTAGGCAAGAGGCTCTCTAACTTAGACTGAGATGCAATCCCAGTCAGAGTTCGATGAACTCAGACAAGTGGCTCTCTAACTCAGACTGAGATGCAATCCCAGACAAAGATACCTTGATGATCCGATGAACTTAGATAAGAGGCTCTCTAACTTAGACTGAGATGCAATCCCAGTCAGAGTTCGATGAACTCAGACAAGTGGCTCTCTAACTCAGACTGAGATGCAATCCCAGACAAAGATACCTTGATGATCCGATGAACTTAGATAAGAGGCTCTCTAACTTAGACTGAGATGCAATCCCAGTCAGAGTTCGATGAACTCAGACAAGTGGCTCTCTAACTCAGACTGAGATGCAATCCCAGAGAAAGATACCTTGATGATCCGATGAACTTAGACAAGAGGCTCTCTAACTTAGACTGAGATGCAATCCCAGTCAGAGTTCGATGAACTCAGACAAGTGGCTCTCTAACTCAGACTGAGATGCAATTCCAGAGAAAGATACCTTGATGATCCGATGAACTTAGGCAAGAGGCTCTCTAACTTAGACTGAGATGCAATCCCAGTCAGAGTTCGATGAACTCAGACAAGTGGCTCTCTAACTCAGACTGAAATGCAATCCCAGACAAAGATACCTTGATGATCCGATGAACTTAGATAAGAGGCTCTCTAACTTAGACTGAGATGCAATCCCAGAGAAAGATACCTTGATAATCTTATGAACTCAAACAAGAGCTCTCTAACTCAAACTGAGTGTGCAATCCCTTGAATGCAATCCTTTTGTGCAATCCCCCTGAGTGTGCAGAGTTACCTTGGCGACTTGATGAACAGATGTCTTAAGCATTAAATCCCAAAAGTTCTTTCAAAACTCGAGATGAGATGTGAGTTGTCTCCTAAGAACAAAGTCATACCATGGCCACGGTTGTTATGTTATATATGACCACAATATCAGTCTCTAATTACGAGACGCCATGGGAAGCTAATGACGATTTTGTACACTACTTTTAATTTTGAACACCAGTATTGAAGCTACAGATTTTGGCATAAAGACGACATGACTTAATTAACATCACGTTTCTGTGGCGAAATTTAAGTTATATAAAGTTTTTGTAGGTAAAATATAAATATCCATATGAAGTCTTTAATAGATACCATGTATTATAGGGATTCAAACTACAGATCTATACCCGTTCATTAGACATCTGAAGTACTAAAGTACTGAATTGAAGTACTCCATGTAAGTACTGAAACGGTATTTTTAATATCTATAATAGACTCTACTTTCTTCTCCTTCATTATTCAGGTCGAAATGCAACTTCATATTGGTACGACATCCTCCTTCCTCTGCTCTATTTATAGGGGATATCTTTATTGTAAACTAATAATCGTTTCCTCCAGAATATTTGAAAGTGGAAGACCTAGACCACACGACTGACCCGAAGGCTTACAGTAGCTTTTTGTGTAGCCGGAGAATATTTGAAAGTTGTTGTTGTTGAGACCCAGACCGTCAAACCTACCATAAAGGTGTAAGGTAACTGTTTGGACGACCGGGAAGTGCCACCCAATTTAGACCGGAACCCAGTGGGGGAGGCATCCACAGGGACCGTACCCTCCTTCCCCTACCACCAACCTCTCGGAAGGACTTACGGACCCACATGTTTAACGTGATCGTACTCCGCATGAACACAGCGGCAGTTTTGACAGTGGCGGGAATCGAACCCGGGCCTACCGAGTACAATTCCCGCACACTAACCACTGGGCTACCGCGCCCGAATATTTGAAAGTGTTGAAGACCCAGACCGTCCGGCTCGTCAACAAGGACTTGAGCAACCATTTGGACGGCCGGAATATTTGAAAGTGTCGAAACTCAATCTTAAGATCTCAAAAATCCACGATTTACTGCATTTAACTTGTAGGGTTAAGCTGTACGGACGTCATCGCAATGAACTCATTTCCGAGCAGAGTTTCTAACCTTGGATTTACAGTTGACCAGTTTATGTTTTATCCATTGAGTTACTGGAGGAATATTCTTCTATAGAGGTAGTGAACCTAACGATCAATTTGGATTTACAGAAAGAAATTAAAGTCGTATTATGTCTATGTGGAGATTCGAGATCATTAAGTTCTTGCTTCCTTGCTACTTAATTTTAAATAAGATCAATTTAAAAGGGATTAATTTTCCACTTAGCAGCTTTTATACTGAGAATTACAGATGCAAAGGGAAACTTTTGAGAGATATTTCCCTGTAATCTTGCTGAAAAATTTACGACAGCTAAGAGTTTCGTACACGACGGCATATGAAGAAAAATATTCCTGAGGTTACTGGGTTAAGGAAGCAGGAGAAGTTTAAAATTAGCAGGGCCTTTTAAAAGATGACGACAGCTAAAATATAGTTCCGAAGAAATAACCGTTTGCAAAAAGAAAACATGGAGAGAAAATAAGATTCGTAGAAATTGACGTTCCGTTTAGTTTATCTTAAAATAAGATTTTCAAGAAAAAAGTTTCAGACGACTTCTCCTCTTCTCCGTATTATATTTTAAAAACACAAAAAAGAAATCCATTAAAACGTAGTTTTTAAAAAAACTATATATTATCTAAAATAACAGATATTTGCATGACACATATTTTTAGGATATACTAAATACCAAAACATTTTGATATATATATATATATATATATATATATATATATATATATATATATATATATATATATATATATATATATATACTATCATAAATATACTAGTTCAAATTACCAAATTTATTTATAATAGTAACAATATATTCTTAACCTTGAGACTCTGATCCTGGTTTCTTCAAAGGCTAAGAAAAGTATAAATAAATAAATAACATATATGTGTCTTTACAGATCTTCTAAAGGACCACCTAGAAGTAAGAAGCTTTGTACACTTATTGTATCGAACAAGGGACAGAACCTTACGCCGCCGGACTTTCGATTCCCAGCCCCTCCCGAGAACTGCTAAAAATGTTATTTTTATTTTTTTAAAGTATTTCTAAAACCCTCCAGGAGACTCCCGCACTCTCAATGACGTAGAAAACTGAATCTTTGCACACATAATGTCGACCACGAGACAGAACCTAACGATGCCGGGTATGGAGGCCAAAGAAAAGGGTTTTTTTTCGAAAATAATTCTTAACTAGAACCTCTAGAAGTTTTGTCACATATTTCGGAGTTCATTCTCCGAAATATAATTTATCTTAAGCAGTGCCGCTAGCAGAATATTCGGCAGCAAATGTCCCCCTCTCCCCCTCCTGCTACCCCGTATTTTAAAAGTTTTCACAATTATTAGTTCTGGTATTGCCATTTTTTTTATAAACTGCTTTTACGGCTAGGGTCCCTATGCAAGACATCCCCAACCCCTTGTCGACAGCCCTGAGCTTAAGTGCTGTGACTGTAAAATAATGACTGTAAATGACTGTAAGTGCTGTGACTGTAATGTTAAGCGCTTGTGATGTAAATTCGATCTTGGCAGTTAGGCAAAATGTGTTCCGTGGACAAAAATTGTTTGGCAATCACCGCTAATAAATGGATGTCAACTTTTATTCTTATGTTAAAACCTTTCCTTAATCAGAGTTTCTTAAAAAAATCTGATGTGGGCAACACATGACTTTCCTTATATAATGCAATGAATTTACTACTTTTACAGTAAAAAAATAAGTTTTTCTTATAGTAGATACTAATATTCTTTCCAAGATATTATATTTTCGACAATTAGTCGTCATTTTCATTGATTTAGCGTCATTTTTATCCATTTGGCGAGATTTTCGTTAATTTGGCAACATTTCAAAAAATCGCCAAGTTGGCGACATTCCGCCAAATTCGTCGTCAAAATCTCGCCAAGCGTTATGGACGAAGAAATAAGTTGTTCTTACAGCAGATAAATGACTATTGGCGTTCAAATACAAAAGTATTACTCAATGTATCTTTTTTCATGAATGGAACGAGCTAGATCCACGAGAATGATGTCACCCAATTTATCGCATGGTATTACATATGAAAAGTAAACATGTTTCTCAATAGGAACTTTTTTTTCATTTTATATGACTTTTCGATAATTTTTTTAAAAAATGTGCAATATCTCGAAAACGGTTCATGTCAGCGTTTTAAAATTTATGTCAATCGTTTTCTAATGATAAATTACTCGTACATAAGAAATGTCTATTTGCGTCACTTTATTAGTGGTTTTGATTTTTTGACGATTTTTTCAAAATTTTATTCGAAAATTTAGGGGAGTTCTGAACATTCGATTACGTATAAAAACAATAAGCTTCCAGTGTTAACGGATTGTGATTTTCGTACCAAATTTGGTTCAAATCGGTCCATTCGTTCGTCAGTTATCGTCTCCACAAACTCACTGACACACACACACACACACATACTTTCACACACACAGACATCACTTCAAAAATGTTTGATTCGTGATCAGGGATGCTTGAAACGTTCTCTCCCGTCGAAAACTCGAATTCGAATTCGAATTTTCGACCCCGTCACAATACTTTCCTTATACATTACGTATATAAGGAAAGTAAACAAGAAAGATCAATCATGCATAAAGCATTGATTATGAAACACTTTCCAACTACAATTTTATTTAAACATCTCTAAAATGCGATACATTCAGCGGTAATATTTCTAAAATTATCACAATACTACAATAATTTACTATATTTGAAAACTTTATTCAAATGACGTCATTGAAATATAAATTGCCTGGCTCTATGAAAAAGCAGTAAAAATTTCATTCATGCACATTTATTCTATTCCTTTCATTCATCACAATACTACAATAATTTATTTTACTTAAAAACTTCAAACCATGGAGGTAAAAGTAATTTAACTCTGCTGTGTTTAAAACTTCACCGAAAACGTCTGCCATAGAATCGTTTGTTCTCTATATAAATAAAATAAATAACTGTTTCATTCATATCAACTATATTGCAAACTCCAGCGCTAAATAATTTTGCGTGAAAGAAATTCAGGAATTCTTATACAACTCATCTTACAGCATAATGTGTTTACAATCTCCATAAGTGAAAATTAGGCTTCGTTGTAGAAATAATCAAAATTTGATGATCATTTAAACTCAAATATAATGTAATTGCGTTACTTCAGAACATTGATGCCCAGAAAGTAAGCAAAAATAAAGCGGTTTTTGGACGACACTAAATATAAATTATAAAGAACTTTAAAAATCACGATTTTGACACAAGACCGATGCCATATTTTATTTTGAAGTTGGTCACGTGATTACTTCATATAATGGTCACGTGATCTCTTCATACAATGGGTGTAATTATTATTTTAATTTTTATTTAAAAAACTACAGAATATATTTTTCTGAAATTTTTTTTCATATATTTTATGTAATAATTTGAATATTTCCTACAACTTTCGAAGCAATTTGTGAATTTTAAACTCGCTTAAAAAATGTTTGAAAAATTAGGTCCCATAGGGTTCAATGTATTTCATTTTCTTCAACCTGGTTTCAATCCAAAACTAATCGGGTGATATTATTCATTTATATCCCCATAGGTCCCACAGACCGTCTGAACAACATACTAAAATTTCATTTTGATAAAGTCATTTTTACGGCAGTTATCGTGCTGACAGACAGACAGAATGAACAAAGTCATAAACCCTTTTCAACTATGTTGTAAAGTGTTAAAAAGAGCTTAAATCAGAATTGGGCCCAATGTCATCCGTAACTTATACATTCCTCAGATCTTGACAACTTTTCTATGCATTCAAACAGCACTCTTTCCACTCTCATTGTTAGCCCCACCACGTTCACAACACGCGGAGGCAAGAGATTCTGACACTTAATTTTTTATTGATAAGCTTATCCCGGTTGTTGGGGTAGGGGCAGCAAGGAGATAATATACTATTTTTAATGTTCATCGGACGAAGTTCGAGTGCCATCACGTGATTGGCTGCTGAAGAATTTCAGAGAACATATATTCTGAAAATGAGCAGTTTCTTTAAAACAAAAATGCCCATAGATTTTTTTTTTTTATAAATTCATTTTACCGATTACAAACAAGATATATCACGTGATGGCATCAGCTTATCACGCTTACCATCTCAATCTTAGAACTCGTCTTCGTTTTCTAAATAAAATATGATATCCCTCTATTTATATTCAAGAACATGTGCTCGTGTATGAAAATAAAATAACTGAAAATAAACATTTTCAATAACTTTGCGCTAGTATATTACACATAGTCTGAAGAGTTTACTGCTCCACTAAAACTTTTTGAACGTGAATTTGCAGCGCAATATGTTGAACTTACCACTCAGATGCATTTTAACAAAAACTTTGATATAACGGTATTGTAATATGTGTAGATCTACACTACAGAATATTATAATAAACCAATTATACATTGTTACTTTCTCTACAATACATAGCATACCTAAGGAGAAGTATTGTCTTCGAAGTCTAATATCTGTTCTTCAGATTTTGATGGATCAATTTTATCGATTATTCTAATCGTACAAAATTTGATCCAATTTGCTTAATTTTCTCAAGAGATATCCACCCATAGACATTAAAAAAACGTTGATTCGTATTTAGGGTTACTCAAAACCTTTTTATTTTTGTCTCTATCCCAATACTCAACTTTTACAAGTACAGAGTATTGAAAAAAAATAAAATTAAGTAAGTTTCATTTATTGCTTAAGCCGAAACAAACTTTAATAAACTCCATTAATAACTCGAACTATAAGTTAACCGGTAGCAAAATATGACTACAATGCAAATAGGACTACAATGTAGCAAAATGTGACTCCCAGCTGATTTAAAAAAAAAACACAATTTTGTTTGACACTTTCGTCATTGGAATCTCTGCCAAATTTTCAACAATAGGTGAAGTCTGTGTTTGTAAACACACGAAACAATCGGTATTCCAAACCTCTGTTTACAACCAGGGGTTTCGCTGCCGGGTGGAGAAGCCAGCCAATGTAAAGTTTATTTTGAAAATACTGAAATGCAGCAGCAGAGATTGCAGCAAATAAAGATTCTGCGTATTGAAAAGAGTTTAAATAATATGAATATATTTCTAGTTTTTCCGTGAGAGGATAACCAAAAATTCCCCATCAATCTTCAATCTAGATAAATCCATCAATCTCCGCCAATCTTCTTTATAGATATTAAACTTGCAGATAGTTTTATTTAACAATTAGTTGCAGCGCAACTCTACAGCTGTTGTATTAAAACAAAAATAGTTGATTAAAAATGCCCTGTATCTAACGAAGGCAGGTCACGGCTAACGATAGACACCAGAGTGCTCAACCTGGACAAGTAGAACATTTACGTAACTTTTGTTTTTATAAATTTATTGAAAAATGTGTAATTTATCCAAAAGAGTTCATGCTAGAGTTCTAATATTGATGTCACTTGTTTTCTAATGATAAATTGCGTATAAAATTATTATGACTGACTTAATCAAACGCGTTCGATTAGAAAACGAAATAAGTAACACCTTCGACACGTTTTTCAGGCTTTGTCTGTGTGTCTGCCATGCTGAATTTTATTTTAATATTATTAAAACAATGAATTTCCAGCAAGGAACTTATCCACAATATAAAAACTTACCAAGAAATAGGAACAATATTTTAACTATATATTGTCAGATCAATTTTGAAGAATTTTTTTACAAATAATTGAAAATCTATAAATTGTTTTTTGAATTTTCGAATAGCTAACGATCTTTCGTAGAAAGAGCGTCGTCACTACAAACCAATGACAATTTCTGGGAGGGCAAATTAGGTAAAAACACACTGGACATTGATATAAACATTTAAATAGACATACATAGTTGTACACATTTTAATAGTATAGATAAACAGTTGCAGTTGATAAGTCTTCAGGTTTCATTGAGACTATATTAAACGCAATAATGTGTTAATCCTTTAGTAATAAATAATGGGTTTCATAGTTGATATCTAATACTGTAGTGTAGACCAATGGTTCGAAATTGAATACGGGTGAAATTGAGAGATGAAATTTAAGAAGATCTTATATGGATAAGGAATTGAATTATCACTGGTCATGATTTAAGTATATAGAATACCGCCATACATTCTTCGTATATTGACAAAAGGTAAAATAATGGAAATTGTTCTTTTCGTGAACGAAGGAATAAACTGCAAAATTTAAGGTAAATCATTGAAAAAAATATTGATAGCAATTTGCAAGAGTATTCAGATTAAGATTATTAATGTGAAAACTGTTACACATCCTTTGAACTAACATAAAACAAAACTACTAACATAAAACAAACTGTTTCTATAAGTAGTAGCATAGGTTAAAGAACATTTATAGTTCTTTTTATAGTTTTCATTAAATAAATAAACCAGTCAACACAAACTCAACAGCAACCTCAACTAACTCATTACAGAAAATGAATCGCCTCAACACGTGGCAGGCCATCGCAATACCCAAACCGCTAACTGACACTAACCCTAAGTATGCATTCAAGTGGACCATCAAGGTGGAAAAGAAAACGAAAAACTCCGACTCTTAAGCACAGCTGAAACTTCTCTTTACCACATCCTTATCGCCAGTAGAGAAACAAATCATTTATAGCGGACATCTGTTTATTGGAGATTCTCTGTGAAAGCCTCAATATCAAAGTTCAGATACTTCTAGAACCTTTGTCCTCTCCAGAAAAAAAAAAAGAAGAGATAGCTAAAAATAGAAGTGCTTGGATATTAACTGTTGTCGGAGCAATGGAATTCACCTGAGATAAGACTTAACGAAAGAAATAATTCCATGCCGCTATTTAAGAAAAGAATTAACATAAGACACACATTATGTTTCCTTCGTTGTAATATATTGTACAGATAAAAGCATATGAAAAGTGAATTATCTTATTGCAAGTGAGGATGCAAATAGAAATGCAATAATTATAAGTAGGTAGATAAATAGATTTGCGGGCGTCTTTACCATGGCGAGAAGCTGCAAATGGAAAAATCTGTGAAAAGGGGGTATTGTAGAAACCCTATGTTATGAAACTTTATTTCATATTTCTTATCTAATTTGTTTATAACTTAAATTCGTCCCTTGACCCATTAGTTGTGTACATATAATCACCAGACGAGGTACATCCTGTTTTTCTATTAATTTGGTGATCGAGTGTTTCAAGTTTTACTCTTAACTCTTTAATCAGCTTGATCATATATCACTGAAAATTAATTTTCTGTTCATAAATAATTTTAAAATCTTCAGATCAAAGGTGGTGCATGTGAACCATTTTGCATCTCAGTGCTAAATTCCATGCACTTTGATAAACTGAGCAAAAACTCTGCTGTTTGTTAGTAATGCAGAGTCTAAAAGTAAAAACACAAAAGGTTTCTTTTTACTTTCCTTATATACATAATGTATAAGGAAAGTATTGTGACGGGGTCGAAAATTCGAATTCGAGTTTTCGACGGGAGAGCACGTTTCAAGCATCCCTGATCACGAATCAAACATTTTTGAAGTGATGTCTGTGTGTGTGTATGTGTGTGTGTGTGTGTGAAAGTGTGTGTGTGTGTGTGTCAGTGAGTCTGTGGAGACGATAACTGACGAACGAATGAACCGATTCGAACCAAATTTGGTACAAAAATCACAATCCGTAAACACTGGAACCCTATTGTTTTTGTACGTGATCGAATGTTCAGAACCCCCCTAAATTTGCAATTGAAATTTTGAAAAAATCGTTAAAAAATCAAAACCGCTAATAAAGTTACGTAAATAGACATTTCTTATGTAATTTTTCATTAGAAAACGATTAGCATAAATTTTAGAACGCTAACATGAACCGTTCTCGAGATATTGTACATTTTTCAAAAAAATTATGAAAAAGTCACATAAAAAAAAAAAAATTCCTATTGAGAAACATGTTCACTTTTCATATGTAATACCATGTGATAAATTGAGTGACATCATTCTTGTGGATCTAGCTCGTTCCATTCATGAAAAAATATACTTTGAATAATACTTTTTTATTAGAACGCCTATAGTCATTTATCTGCTGTAAGAATAACTTTTTTCTTAGTGCATAACTCTTGGCGAGATTTTGGCGACGAATTTGGCGGAATTTCGCCAACTTGGCGACTTTTTTGAAATGTTGCCAAATTAATGAAAATCTCGCCAAATGGATAAAAATGATGCTAAATCAATGAAAATGACGACTAATTGTCGAAAATTCAATATCTTGGAAAGAATATTAGTATCTACTATAAGAAAATCTTATTACTTTCCTTATATACATAATGTATAAGGAAAGTATTGTGACGGGATCGAAAATTCTAAATCGAGTTTTCGACGAGAGAGCACGTTTCAAGCATCCCTGATCACGAATCAAACATTTTTGAAGTGATGTCTATGTGTGTGTGTGTGTGTGAAAGTATGTGCGTGTGTGTGTGTGAGAGAGTCTGTGAAGACGATAACTGACAAACGAATGGACCGATTAGATCCAAATTTGGTACAAAAATCACAATCCGTAAACACTGGAAGCCTATTGTTTTTATACACAATCGAATGTTAAGAACACCCCTAAATTTTCAAATGAAATTTGGAAAAAATAGTCAAAAAATCAGAACCATTAATAAAGTTACGCATATAGACATTTCTTATGTAATTTTTCATTAGAAAACGATTGACATAAATTTTAGAACGCTAACATGAACCGTTTCCGAGATATTGCACATTTTTCAAAAAAATTATCAGAAAGTCATATAAAAAAAAATATATATTTCCTCTTGAGAGACATGTTCACTTTTCAGTAATACCATGCGATATATTGGATGACATCATTCTCGTGGATCTAGCTCGTTCCATTCATGAAAAAAGATACTTTGAGTAATACTTTTGTATTTGAACGCCAATATTCATTTATCTGTTGTAAGAATAACTTATTTCTTTGTCCATTATGCTTGGCGAGATTTTGACGGAATGTCGCCAACTTGGCGACTTTTTGAAATGTTGACAAATTAACGAATTTATCTCGCCAAATGGATAAAAATGACGCTAAATCAATGAAATGACGACTAATTGTCGAAAATTCAATATCTTGGAAAGAATATTAGTATCTACTATAAGAAAAACCTATTTATTTTACTGTAAAAGTGGTAAATTCATTACGTTATATAAGGAAAGTCATGTGTTGCCCACATCAGATTTTTTTTAATATAGTGAGAAAATTTCTGTTATAAACAAGTCTTCGTCATTAAAATTAACTCTTAAAAATTCATCGAAAACTAGAAATATCATTGACCTACCCTAAGAATCGGGGAGAATAATTTTATAATCTCATATTTTTCTGATATAAAATTCATATGTTGCTTGCCTAAGAACATCGTAATTGTTTTCAAGCCATCAGGGTTCTCATCCAGATGCCTGTCATTTACTCATCTGCAATTCATTCACGGCCTGGATTCGAACCAGGGTCAACGCCTGTCCGGCCTATGTTCTATCCATTGAACTACTGAGATGATTATTATTTGCTCTATTTGCACTATGCTCTACAATTTCCTCCTTCAGATTTTAGATCGAAGTGAACATTAGATGTGTACATCTTCCTGAACTTTTTCGTATACAAGATAGCATCCTGTTCACCGTAATACTTGTGACTAGAAAACCGTTGGCATAAATCGTAATCCTTGGATAAAGCAAAACTCGGTATTTTTGAGAATTCAGTAATCCACTGCATATAACTTGCAGAATTAAGTTGTTCGGGTGCAATTGCAAAGAGCTCATGATCAATATGGGATATGAACCACGGATCCCCGTCTCAATATACGACGCTCTATCCACTGAGCTAGTGAGACGATAATCGTTTATTTATAGAATTAAGCACTGCAAAACAGCTCTTAAAATGAACCTTAAATATCAATAAACGAAAAAACAATTTCCTTGAAAGACCAACTTTGAATTTTCATTCGTTGTGTGATAAGATCGTTTCCACATTGGTGGAATTGCATAATAATAATCTGAATAGAATCTGTGCTGAATTAATACCCAAGCAAATATTTAATTTAACTTAATTAATTTAATAATACTCAATTTAACTGATTGTACGAGTACAACACATGGTTTAAAATACAAACAAATTACATGATTTAAATTAAACAGACACTTAGCATGCAAAAGTGCTAACAATCATGAACATGAATAATTAGTTGTCGTAATCGCTGTGTGTTGTTTGTAAAAATCAATAATGAAACATGTAATTTGTAACTGCAATAATAATTATATTTTAATAGCAATTGTTCATGGACAACAATAATCGCGAAACGGTTTGTTTGTAGGAATCAAAAATAAGGCATATATATCATTGTCCTCTGCCATCTTTGATGTTTCTGTCAACAACCAATCACAGAGAAGTTGGAATTCGGCTGGACCTATTAAATCTTTGACCATACTGGCAAAGCAAAAGTTTATTCGTTAATACTTAATTAACTGCAAGTCCTACATCAAAATTCTAAGCCCACCCTGCCCATCTACGGGTTCATACTAGTCTCTATGAAAAATTTCATAAGTGAACATTTGGCTGTCTGTTAGTAATACAGTGTCAAAAAGTAAAAAAAAACAGCAGGATATATATATATATATATATATATATATATACACCTGTATATATATATATATATACAGGTGAACCTCGATATGTCGAACCTCGGTATCTCGAAATTTTCGATATCTCAAAATATTTTCATTTCCCTTCACCTACGGTATAAAACTAATGTAAAACAAACTCTTTAACTCGAAATTTTTTTAATCAAACTCTCGATATCTCGAATTTTTTCATCTTACCATTTGGATCATCTTACCATTTTCATCTTTTCATTTGGAAAAATACGATCCAAAAAATGTGTTTAATGCAGATGAAACAGGACTATTTTTTAAGTGTATGCTTCATAAAACTATGGCTATTAAAGGTGAAGTATGTCATGGAAGGAAAAGGAGCAAAGAAAGATTAACTGTGCTATTTTGCACTAATATGGATGGTTCAGAAAGGCTCAAACCTCTTATGATAGGTAAATCTGCTAAACCCCGATGTTTTTCAGGAATGAAATCTGCTCCAATGACTTATTTTACGAGGTGGTAGTACACGCCAAACCAAACATTTTTCGTCATAGTTTACCGAATCCGAAATGAAACGTAAAGGCGCCAGTTTCACCTTAATGGTGAAACCGATGAGATGAGGCGAAAACACAAGAATGACTTTGAAGTTATAAAATGACATTTAATAAACAATAATTACAGTAATGACTCTAAAGAGTGACCGCCTACCTGAATGCAAGTCTCACAGCGGCGATGGGGCGATTGGCGAACTCTCTCGAACAGACCAGGCATCTCGCGCACTTCGGCAGCAGTGGCCGAAATTCTGTTGAAGAGTTCCTCTTCAGATTCAAGGGGAGTGTCATGGACGAGACTCTTGAGATAACTCACAAAAAGAAGTCAAGACACGACAAATCGGGCGATCGTGGAAGTCAAGCAATGGGACCATCTCGCCCAATCCACCGCCCTGTAACGCCTTTACGTTTCATTTCCGACCCGGTAAACTATGACAAAAAATTCTTGGTTTGAGGTGTACTACCACATCGTATATATATATATATATATATATATATATATATATATATATATATATATATATATATATATATATGTATATATATATATTTCCTATAATTCACAACAGATGACGCTCTCTAGTATTCTTTCCAAATTCATCCTAGGATAGAGCAACGACATGTTAGGCGTCCTGAATAATGGTGAAGAACGGTATGAGTTTTAATTTCTGTTTGCATCCTTATGAATTGTTGGATAGATTATTGATATGTTTGCTATATGCACTCTCTTCCTCTTCTTTCCATTTGCTTTATATTATTTGTTATTTCCATTTTTGTTTCTATCTGGTAATGTGCCGGATCTTTTGACGATGTTTCGGCCATGTGGCTGTATCGTTGGGCGAAACACATTTGGAACCTCTGTGGATGCAAAGATCCTTGATAAGCTGGATCTACAGAGGT
>OX578136.1:64130047-64294851 GCA_951213105.1 Amaurobius ferox
GAGAGGAATGATTTTATGATCTGCCCTAAGTTTCTGAGAACTATTTCCTGTCTTTTTGCCTTTTCCACTAAAGAAGCAAGGCCATAGCCAGAAATAAAATCAAAGAAGATCTCAAGCAAAGTACAGATTGGCATTTTCAACCTAGCTGAATAATTATTTTATAAATAATTATTATTTGGAAAACGTTGATATTATGTTTTATAAAATATAATATTTAAATAAGAAATAAATACTGGTTTTTTAAAGTATTTAAATTTTTTGTTTTCATATACTTAGAATTTTTTTTATTGTAACTTTGTGATTACTTTATGCGCTTCTAAGATGCTGTTGCCCTAAGCATATACTTAATGCCCTTTTGGGGTAATCAAGCCGTGACAGTACTCAATGTTCTGTCTAGAACAGTCTCTGGAAAATGGCAATTCCGGCTATAATTGCAGAGCAACATCATTTTACATTCATAAGAACACGATTTTTTTGTGAAAATAGCCCACAGTAGTCAGAACCTGCTTTCCCTAATGATGATTTTCAACATGTGGTAAGTAAATTTTTGTTTAAATCACTTCTGACTGCCATAGATAGCATCGTTAGAACGGACAATATAACGTGTATGTCTAAAGATGAAGAATTTGGTGAGAAATCGCTATATTAAATTTCATCTTTATTAAGAGTAGACAATATTTACACTTTTCTTACAACATACAATATATGTAGAGTTCATTAAAATGTTGGAAACTTTTGGACTGCAGTATCATTGCAATAAAGTATAATTATTAATAGAACAATTGATAAAACAAATAGCTATTTAAACATTTTAAGTCCCAAATATGACATTCAGAAAAGAAAGGGTTAAACTGTACTTGTCTTATCAGAATGTTTAAATTTAGTTAAAATTTAGAAATTATCCACGTAGGACGTAAATCCACAGTTTAAGAAACATGTTTTGCTTTCTACAATTTTCGTCCATTCTAAAACACTGGTTCAAGATGTACGAATAATAAATTTAACCTTTTTCAAGCACAATACAAGCCAGACATTCTGATAAAGATTATAGGGATGAAAAAGCTCGATTATAAATTGCTCAACTACCAGACAGTGAACTTGAAACAGAAGCAATATATTTTCAATTGTATCTTGCATACATGTTTTAGAGTAATCCCTGTGCTAGAACTAATTTAAGAAATTAATAAATAAAAATGCGTTATGCAAATAACGAGACATAGTAGGAGGGCTGACAGGGGGACAAACCATAGCGACAACCAGTAGGGAGAGTTGCTGGCTAGATAATTACGACATTGTGGCGACATGAATTTCGTTACATAAAATTTTCATTCGAAAACTTACATCCGCACCTGTATTTGGCAAAATTTTTATATAGTACCCAATTAGCCATTAATTAATGATATCTCGAGTAATTTTGATAGCATAAAAATGAAGCTTTTTTTATTTGACTAATCCAGCTATATAAAATATTTTTATAAGGCAAACTTGAACAACATATAAAAGCACAAATAACACAATAATACGTTGCTCAAGTTATACGTCTTTTATACGTTGCTTATTCTTTGCACAAAGAGTATTTTTGAATATTTTCATAATTGGATTTTTTTTCTAGGGGGTGGGCGTATATAAAAAGTCATATTTTGTACTTTTCTGCTAAATGGTGTCACATGATCATTTGTAAGCACACGTGATCAAAGGTGCCACATGATCAAAAGTGCCACATGATGATTCGAAAAAACGGTCTACCTTAATTAAATGTTTCTTAAATTGGAGAGCTATACTACCAATCGTTCAAGAGATATTTAGCCGTTCAATTTTTTTAAAACACCCAGTTTAGCTTAATATAAACTTCCCTAACAGCATTTTTTTTTCTCAGTGACGTAAGATTTACGTCACACTGTAACTTTGGGACGTCACAGGACGTCGCAATACATCTCGGCAATGTCATATTGAGGTCACAGCGAAGTCATTTTGGTCATTTTCATGGTCGTTTGTGACGTCACATTGTAATTGCCATTGTAATGTCGTCACATTGTTAAATGTCAATTAAATTGCGGAAACGCACAGAATATCGTCACAGTGAAGTTACAAAGTTACTAATACGTAAAGTCACATAGAAGTCACAAATATGATGTCACATTGTGACCCTTGTGTCACGTGACTACAACGTCACTATCACACATGTGACGATCTTTGCTGTGAGGGTTGCAATTTTTCTTTATACCTCTATACTGTCACGTTAACTTTGCAGAAAACTTATAGAAGTATAGTAATAAGTTACAGAGGTAATAAATTTTTCATAGTATATATTTCCATAAACAACGTCAAAACAAAACAAACTCTTCAACTCTAAGACATGCGAGACGTGAAGGAAGATAACTCTCAGAGAAATTGTTCAGAATGTATTCTCTGCATGCAGCCGTTAATTATCTTTCCGGTTCATTACTAGTATTCAACAGTACATTAATAAACATTTTATCTCTGGTTTAAGTCTGATCATACATTCGTAACTTGACAAATTTTGCACGTCTACTAAATACAAATCAGATAGCAAGAAATGGAAGTCTAGAAATGAAATTGGAAAGTAAAAAATCGAGTATTAAAATTACATAAATACTTCAAATAGGATAAATTGATCAGAGATAAAAAAAAATAACTCATAATGAGGTATTTTAACGTTTTGTAGTTTTCGGAAAAATTATGCAATTTTAACTGACGATTTTAAAAAATCATATGAATATTCATCAAACTCGACAGTTTCAATAACTACCCACGGGCAGTTTTAAAATGTCCATTTCAAAGCAATATTATCAATAAAGAAATTGCGCGTTAATAAAATAATAATCGCTTCTGAAACGCTTGGTTTTTTTTTTTTTTTTTTTTTAGCAAATAAACCAATAGCCAAATGGAAACTGCAAGCTGGAAAATGCAAAACTATGGCAGCTGTGGCGCCATCTAATGTGAAAAAAGATAATGTAAATACACATGTATGAATGTATACAGGGTGGTCCAAAAGGTCCAAGACCTATAAGTGTAAGTCAGGTATACAAAAACAAGCCCGTTTTGCATACGGATATGTCACCGTGGGGAGCTACAGATGCAGGAAAAAGCAAAAAGAAAGGACTGCAGATAATACAACACTGATTTATTAGACATAACAATTATAAGTATCAATCACAATTGTTTATAATAGTATTAAAGTAGGTAATGTTCTCGCCACCCGCAGACATGCATGTCTGGCAACGTCAACGCATGGACAGTCAACGACGCATTAAAAAATGTTAGGTCACTAGAGGACGCATTTTTGTTTCCTCAACGACTCTAGCGACAAAGTCAGCGTCAGATGTTACAGGGGTCTCGTAAACATAGTTTTTGAGATAACCACACAGGAAGAAATTCCTGGCCGATCCATCTTGCAGATAAGGTCCTATTGGGATAGTCCTGCACATGGGTGGCAAGAAATTTTTGAACAACTACTTTAATATTATGATAAACAATTGTAATTGATACTTGTAATTGTTATGTCAAATAAACCTGTAATGTATTATCAACAAACCTTTATTTTTGTGGTTCTTCCTGTACCTGCAGTACCCCACGGTCGAGTTTGTGGCCAAATGCTCCTATGCAACAAGGGCTTGTTTTGTAAGCCTGACCTGCACTTAAAATGTGTCTAAGACCTTTTGGACCAGCCTGCATACACATATACGACAAATTTGATAAAAAGATCTGAAGCTTTCGACAAACAGTGTAATGGCGAGTATTTTGCAAATGTAATTTTGTGTACTGCGAATACGCCATTAAACGTAAACATTTTGTAAATTAAAAAACACATAAGTACAGTTATATTAATCTAATGTTATGCAGTTAATACTAAGCCCTTATTATGGGGCATGGGACATAACATTTGAATCACATTCGTTTTCCAAATTTCGGAACAGAATTTAAAAATGCTACATTTCGAAAGCAGTCAAACCTTGAGAAATGGTAATCAGTTGAGTTCAGAATCTCGTTAGCAGCTCCGGAATTTCGTAATGAAAACTTTGTAATCACCCCCCTCCTGTTGTGATCCTGAATATATGAATAAAATTTAACACCTACGGAATTACACATTGCGAGAGAAAAATATTTTAAACAGCAGGGGCGAAAATAATTAAAATAATTAATAATTATGTCTTACGAAAATATACAAATTTCAGAAATGAACTTAATAAATATTTTCTTCAATACAAGTCACTCAAATTACTCTAATAGGTGCCTTTGAATAAAAGGCAGTGCTAGTAAGAGACACAAATATGAATGTGAAAACTAGAACTAGATAGTATTTTTTATGATTCGAATGATTAGAAAACGAATTATTCTAAACTGAAAAGTTGTATATAGTTATTTTATATATAGAGCCATGGGCGCCCATAGAGAAGGGCTAGGCTAAGAGGGAGCACTTACCCCCTCCTGGACATTCAAGGTCACAAACATGGGCATCAAGCTAGTGGATGTTATACATCTTACCCTTGAATTTGCCCCATTGACGTAAGTGATTTGCCCCACCCCCTCCCCTTGGGAAATGTTTTATGGGCGTCAATGTTAGAACGTTGATAATTCATGGAATAATTATAGTAGCACAGTTAGTACAGAAAATTGTATAATATAGAAGTGGATATAAATAATGTGGAATATAGAGCCATGAGACAGTAGAGCAGAGCCAGATATTTGTTTCTGGTTTTTCCTATTGCATTTCTTTTCAGCATAAAATGCATCAGATTCCGATTACTGAGCACAAGCATAGAAGCATCCGTACTTTTCAAAGCTTATCCGGATATATAATGCAACTTCCTTCCTCAGCTGAAGAAACCGCCAACGAGACTCATGTATCAAAGGATATGCGGATTTCAAAGTGAAAGACGCCAATTCACAGTAATAGGACGCGTGAATACACTGATTTACGTTGAGCAGAGATAAGGCGATTGTTTACTAGGAAGACACAGGAAATGACCATTGAGTAGTTTGGAATTGCTTTTTGGATGATTAAAAAAAAGAGATTGCTGTAGAGGTTAAAAATATGTGCCCAATCAATGACTTCTTCTTGCTTGTCTACTTTTCAACTTAGCCTTGGAAAAAGTAATAAGAGATTCTAATATCAACAAGAAAGGAAAAATCTATCACAAAACTGTTCAAATTCCTGCATGATAGGCATCGATACCATAGCCAGAGCCACATAAAATCAGGGGCTTTTCTTGTCTTAGAATGTGCTTAAAATATACATTTGAAAATTAACCAAGACAAAACAAATACACAGCTTTTCACCATAAGAGTGTGGTCTGCCTCATGGACGTCCATAGGGGAAGGCAAGGGAGAACTTGCCCACCTCCTCCTGGACGTTTAAGATCATAAAAGTATCAGCCACATCCAGCATGAAATGATGAAACACCTAAACAACGTGAAATGTAATGCAATTGGACAATTCCTAACATCCGATGTGGGGATAAGTGCCCCTGGCGCAGGCGCCCCGAAATGTCTTGGTTTGGCTAAAAGTATCAAGCTAGTCGATGTTGTTCGTCTTATCTTTGAATTTGTCCCCTCCCCTGGAAAAAGTTCTGTGGGCACCCAGACACCCATATGCTCCCCTTCATATTCAAGGCTGATCTGTACAAATTTGAACCTGTAGAGCATTTTAACTACTGGGAACTCAAATAAATTGTAAAAATAATAATAGTGTACAAATCCAAAAACTACTTATAGCTGCAAATCGCTGTTTTATGGATTAGAATTATTTTTTTTCAGATCACACTTGACTGGATGATGAACAACATTACAACAATATAAAGTACTTATAATATCTATCCTAATCTATCTTATAAGACCTATCTTATAAGACCTATCTAATCTCTATTTTTGGTAGAATTCAGAAAAATGATATTTGGAGAAGATACAAGATTGAATTGTACAGATTATATAAATATTCCGATTTCATCAAAAAACATTAAAATTAACAGAATAGACATTCAAATTAACAGAATAAACATTAAAATTAACAAACATTAAGCTAATTACAAAAAGAAATAGGCGGGAAAAGAACAGAAATAAGCAGAAAATTTTTCTTTAAAATGTATAACAACAGAATCACAAAGAAAATGTTTACCAATCGGAAAAGCCCTAAAAGAAGACAAAGTTGAGATGGATTGATTGTATGGATAGGAACTTTGATGTGTTAAATAATTAGAAGCATTATTCCAAAAGAGTCAGCTTGGAAAGAATTTCTGGGGAAAACCAAGGCCCACAGTGGACTGTTGAGTTATTGATGATGATGGCATGACTTCTTATTATTGTTAACTATTAAAATTAGTAGACCAAATTTTATGGAGATAGTCTTAATCATTCGAAGGATATTGTGTTCCCCGTAGGAAAATAATATTAAATATATATAATTTAATTTTAAGAGGTATTGAATTATCCGAATATATATCCAGCGATATTTCCAAACTAACGTCAAGTTTGTCACGAAGTTCAAAAAAATTTGTCAAACTAAATACAGACAAAAATAGTGGCTTTTCTTATGTAGGAGAAAAATAAGTTAAATTGAAGTAATGCACTGTAAAATACATGCACCTAGCTGTCCTGTAAGAATCAGAAATCTAACTGCACCGTAGAAAACAGAAAGTTTTACTTTTTACATTAAGAATTTAACAAAAAACTTTTTCCGTCGAAGCTACGATATAATTGGATTAGATTATTTTGAGCACTACTGTTATATTAAGCACACCAGGACTTAACGAAATATAAAGTTAAAACTGGATTACAAACAATTATGTATGAATACATAGCATGCGGAAATCTGACCCGGTTCCTATTGTGAGTGAACCGTTTGGCTGCGTGAACCGTTTGACTGCAGAGGGTGAACCGTTTGGCTGCAGTGGGTGAACTGTTTGGCTGCAGTGGGTGAACCGTTTGGCTGCAGAGGGTGAATCGTTTAAACACATGTGAACCTTGCAGCTAGTGGAAAGTCCCTTATGAGAAAAATGTTTGTACTTGTGTAAATCCCTAGTTAAGACCTTTCTTGGGATTCCTAAATGAAAGCGGCTGACTTTTCTAAACATATCTTTATCATTAATGAAATCTCACGAAAATGTTTTACAGTGTATACAATACAGAAAGCTTTCTCATTCATTTAAATGTATGTTCCTCCTGCAGGTATTTCTACCAGTCCTTTTACAGTTAATCACTGGTAGAAATAAAAAAGTTCGTATTTTTGCCAGATTGCTCTAAACTCTTTGAGAATCCGTCTAAGTCTTGTGCTAATATACGTCAATTCAGACTTTGAATTATATTCCATGCTTTACGTCTTAGCGTTTATATTTTCCAGCCAGAAAGGGATTCTGTTACATCATAAGTGAAATATATTTATACCATGAAATTCTCACAAACATCTAAACAATGCCAACTCATTTCAAAACACAGCTTTCACAAAGTATGAACGCAATTTCGCAGAAATTCTCGTCAATGCTGGAGGGGAATTTTTCAGTTTTCAAAATCCACGAGTACATGATGCTTAGCGCAACAAGGGACGAGTATAAAATATGAGTAATCCATCGTAAATTACAGAAAATAGCAGTTTTATGACCCAGAAGTTTGACAAAATTGTTTCGTAATCTTCAGCATGCTGAGAGAAATTTAAAGTTTCGGTTAGGCGTAAACATTTCGTAACTATTAGGTTGATTTGTTTCAACGACTTACGGATGTCATAGCGCCTTTTTTTCCCCCAACACCCACGGTTAGAGACATTTTTCCACAACCAAGGAGACTCTACATCTATATATGAAACAAGAAAGATCAATCATGCATAACGCATTGATTATGAAACACTTTCCAACTGAAATGTAATTTTATTTAAACATCTCTAAAATGCGATACATTCAGCGCTGATATTTTTTAAATTGTCACAGTACTACAATAATTTATTTTACTGAAAAACTTGAAACCATGGAGGTAAAAGTACTTTCTAACTCCATGCTTAAAACTTCATCGAAAAAGGCAATGCTATAAAAATCATCTGCTTCTCTATGTAAAATCAATGAATATTTCATTCATATAACCTATATTCAAGACTCAAGAGCTAAATAATTTTGCGTTAAAAAAATTCAGCAATTCTGATACAACTCATAGCTTGATTTGTTCTTTGTTACGTTAAAATTAGGCTTCGCAATAATCATTTAAACTCAAATATATGATGATGATTTAAACTCAAAAATATTGCAATTGCAATGAATTGCATATATTTTAAATTATCACAATACTACATTAATTTATTATATTTGAAAACTTAAAACTTCATCGAAAAACATGAACTTTATTCGTATGACGTTATCAAAATATAAATCATCTGGCTCTCTATGTAAAAACAGTGAATATTTCATTCATTCACATTTATTCCAGCCTCCAGAGTTAAATAGTTTTGCGTGAAAAAAATTCAGTAATTCTTATGCAACTCATCTTACAATCACTTGTTTACATTCTGCATCCATTAAAATTAGGCTTCGTTGAATAATCAGAGTTTGATGATCATTTAAACTCAAAAATACTGTAATTGCGTTGGCAAAGAATATAGATGTTCCGAAAATACGCAAAAATAAAGCGGTTTTAGGATAGATGCAACACTAAATAGAAATTTAAAAGAACTGTAAAAATTATGATTTCTGCATTAGGAAAAAAAAAATGGATGGCATATTTTATTTTGAAGTGGGGCACGTGATCGCTTCATATTATATGGGTGTAATTATTATTTTAATTTTTATTTAAAAAACTACCGAACATATTTTGCTGATATTTTTTTTTACATATTTTATGAAATAATTTGAATACTTCTAAAATTTTCGAAGCAATTTGTGAATTTTAACTCCGCTTAAAAAATGTTTGAAAAATTAGGTCCCATAGGGTTCAATGTATTTCATTCTTTCAATCCGGGTTCAATCCAAAACTAATTGAGTGATATTATTCATTTACATTCCCATATGTCCCACAGACCGTCTCAACAACATACCAAAATTTCATTTTGATAAAATTATTTTTACGGCAGTTATCGTACGAACAGAAAGACAAAATCAAAGAACAAAGTCATAAATACTTTTAAACTATGTCGTAAAGTGTAAGTATGTTTGTTGGTTGGTTTGCTTGTATGTCTGTTCTATATATACATCGACAAATTTTGACGGATTTTTACTTTCTTATATGTAGTATTGAGAAAGCATTGTTTTCACGAAAATTTTCAATTTCAAGATTTTGATTCCAATATACGTTTTAAGACCTATTGAACACGCTTTCACTATTTTTGGAGTGATGCCACTCTGTCTGTCAGTCTGATATCCCTGATCGATTTCTTGTGTACACAATAGCGGCCACAAATATTAATGCATTTTCTCGAAATTTTATAAGCAATGAATTTACTACTTTTACAGTTAACAAAAATGTTATTCTTATAGTAGATACTTATATTCTTTCCAAGATATTGAATTTTCTTCAATTAGTCGTCATTTTAATTGATTTAGCGTCATTTTTATCAATTTGGCGAGATTTTTGTTAATTTGGCAACAATTAAAAATTCCGCCAAATTCGTCGCCAAAATCTCGCCAAGCGTTATGAAAGGAGAAATAAGTTATTCTTACAGCAGATAAATGACTATTGTCGTTCAAATACAAAAGTATTTCTCAAAGTATCTTTTCTCATGAATGGAACGAGCTAGATCCACGAGAATGATGTCAACAAATTTATCACATTTTATTACATATGAAAAGTGAACATGCTTCTCAATAGGAAATATATATTTTTTTTATTTTATATAATTTTTGATGTTTTTTTTAAATGTGCAATATCTCGAGAACGGTTCATATTAGTGTTCTAAAATTTATGTCAATCGTTTTCTAATGAAAAATTACATAAGAAATGTCTATTTGCGTAACTTTATTAGCGATTTTGATTTTTTCACGATTTTTTCAAAATTTCACTCGAAAATTTAGGGGGGTTCAGAACATTCGATTGCGTATAAAAACAATAGGATTCCAGTGTTTACGGATTGGGATTTTTGTACCAAATTTCGTTCGAATCGGTCCATTCGTTCGTCAGTTATCGCCTCCACAGACTCACTGACACACACACACACACACATCACTTAAAAAATGTTTAATTCGTGATGAGGGATGCTTGAAACGTGCTCTCCCGTCGAAAACTCGAATTCGAATTTTCGACTCCGTCACAATACTTTCCTTATACATTATGTATATAAGGAAAGTAAAGATCTAGAACTAGATAGAACTTTTTACTTTCCTTATATACATAATGTATAAGGAAAGTATTGTGACGGGGTCAAAAATTCGAATTCGAGTTTTCGACGGGAGAGCACGTTTCAAGCATCCCTGATCACGAATCAAACATTTTTGAAGTGATGTCTGTGTGTGTGTATGTGTGTGTGTGTGTGTGAGTGTGTGTGTGTGTGTGTGTGTGTGTGTGTGAAAGTATGTGTGTGTGTCAGTGAGTCTGTGGAGACGATAACTGACGAACGAATGGACCGATTCGAACCAAATTTGGTACAAAAATCACAATCCGTAAACACTGGAAGCCTATTGCTTTTATATGCAATCGAATGTTAAGAAGCCCCCTAAATTTTCGAATGAAATTTTGAAAAAATCGTCAAAAAATCAAAACCACTAATAAAGTTACGCAAATAGACATTTCTTATGTAATTTTTCATTAGAAAACGATTGACATAAATTTTAGAACGCTAACATGAACCGTTCTCGAGATATTGTTCATTTTTAAAAAAAAAATTGTCAAAAAGTCATATAAAAAAAATTCCTATTGAGAAACATGTTCACTTTTCATATGTAATACCATGCGATAAATTGGGTTACATCATTCTCGTGGTTAGCGCGCTGGAGTTGTACTCGGTAGGCCCGGGTTCGATTCCAGCCACTGCCAAAACTGCCGCCGTGTTCATGCGGAGTACGATCACGTTAAACATGTGGGTCCGAAAGTCCTTCCGGGAGGTTGGTGGTAGGGGAAGGAGGGTACGGTCCCTGTGGATGCCTCCCCCACTAGGTTCCGGTCTAAATTGGGTGGCACTTCCCGACCGTCCAAACAGTTACCTTACACCTTTCTGGTAGGTCGGACGGTCTGGGTTTCAACATCAACAACATCATTCTCGTGGAACTAGCTCCTTCCATTCATGAAAAAATATACTTTTAGTAATACTTTTGTGTTTGAACGCCAATAGTCATTTATCTGCTGTAAGAATAACTTATTTCTTAGTGCATAACGCTTGGCGAGATTTTGGCGACGAATTTGGCGGAATGCCGCCAACATGGCGACTTTTTGAAATGTTGCTAAATTAACGAAAATCTCGCCAAATGGATAAAAATGACAACTAATTGTCAAAAATTTAATATCTTGGAAAGAATATTAGTATCTAGTATAAGAAAAACCTACTTTTTTTTACTGTAAAAGTAGTAAATTAATTACATTATATAAGGAAAGTCATGTGTTGCCCACATCAGATTTTTTTTTAATTCTATCGAAAACTTGAAATTTATTCGAAATTTTATATTTTTTTTTTATGACAACGTAGGACAACATCTTGACATAGTCATGCATAAAAGGGTTTATTTATGGCTCAATAATCGCAAGACTTAATTGTTTCAATCATTGTTGTGAAAAACAGCCGCGATATATTGCTTTCCTTATATACATAATGTATAAGGAAAGTATTGTCGAAAGCCCAGACCACCTGACTCATCCAAGGACATAGAGCAACTTAATGGACAGCCGGAAGGAAAGTATTGTGACGGGATCGAAAATTCGAATTCGAGTTCGAGTTTTCGACGAGAGAGCACGTTTCAAGCATCCCTGATCACGAATCAAACACTTTTGAAGTGATGTCTGTGTGTGTGTGTGTGTGAAAGTATGTGTGTGTGTGTGTGTCAAAGTATGTGTGTGTGTCAGTGAGTCTGTGGAGACGATAACTGACGAACGAATGGACCGATTCGAACGATATTTGGTACACAAATCACAATCCGTAAACACTGGAAGCCTATTGTTTTTATACGCAATCGAATGTTCAGAACCCCCTAAATTTTCGAGTGAAATTTTGAAAAAATCATGAAAAAATCAAAACCGCTAATAAAGTTACGCAAATAGACATTTCTTATGTAATTTTCATTAGAAAACGATTGACATAAATTTTAGAACGCTAATATGAACCGTTCTCGTGCTATTGCACATTTTAAAAAAAAATATCAAAAAGTTATATAAAATAAAAAATATATATATTTCCTATTGAGAAACATGTTCACTTTTCATATGTAATACCATGCGATAAATTGGGTGACATCATTCTCGTGGATCTAGCTCGTTCCATTCATGAGAAAAGATACTTTGAGTAATACTTTTGAATTTGAACGCCAATAGTCATTTATCTGCTGTAAGAATAACTTATTTCTCCGTCCATAACGCTTGGCGAGATTTTGGCGACGAATATGGTGGAATGTCGCCAACTTGGGGACATTTTTAATTGTTGCCAAATTAACAAAAATCACGCCAAATGGATAAAAATGACGCTACATCAATGAAAATGACGATTAATTGAAGGAAATTCAATATCTTGGAAAGAATATAAGTATCTACTATAAGAATAACATTTTTTTTAACTGCAAAAGTAGTAAATTCTTTGCATTATATAAGGAAAGTCATGTGTTGCCCACATCAGATTTTTTTTATACGCAATCGAATATTCAGAACCCCCCCCTAAATTTTCGAGTGAAATTTTGAAAAAATTGTCAAAAAATCAAAACCGCTAATATAGTTACGCAAATAGACATTTCTTATGTAATTTTTCATTAGAAAATGATTGACATAAATTTTAGAACGCTAACATGACCCTTTTCTCGAGATATTGCACATTTATCAAAAAAATTATCAAAAAGTCATATAAAATAAAAAAATATATTTCCTATTGAGAAACATGTTCACTTTTCATATCTAATACCATGCGATAAATTGGGTGACATCATTCTCGTGGACCTAACTTGTTCCATTCATGAAAAAAGATACTTTGAGTAATATTTTTGTATTTGAATACCAATAGTCATTTATCTGCTGGAAGAATAACTTATTTCTTCAGCCATAACGCTTGGCGAGATTTTGGCGACGAATTTGGTGGAATGTCGCCAACTTGGCGACTTTTTTAAATGTTGCTAAATTAACGAAAAACTCGCCAAATGGATGAAAATGACGCTTAATTAATGACGCTTAATTAATGACGCTTAATTGTGTGTGTGTGTGAAAGTATGTGTGTGTGTGTCTGTGAAAGTATGTGTGTGTGTGTCTGTGAAAGTATGTGTGTGTGTGTGTGTGTGTGTGTGTGTGTGTGTGTGTGTCAGTGAGTCTGTGGAGACGATAACTGACGAACGAATAGATCGATTCGAACGAAATTTGGGACAAAAATCACAATCCGTAAACACTGGAAGCCTATTGTTTTTATACGTAATCGAATGTTCAGAACCCCCCTAAATTTTCGAGTGAAATTTTGAAAAAATCGTCAAAAAATCAAAACCGCTAATAAAGTTATGCAAGTAGACATTTCTTATGTAATTTTTCATTAGAAAACGATTGGCATAAATTTTAGAACGCTAACCTGAAACGTTCTCGAGATATTGCATATTTTTCAAAAAAATTATCAAGAAGTCATATAGAATGAAAAAAACATATTTCCTATTGAGAAACATGTTCACTTTTCATATGTAATACCATGCGATAAATTTGGTGACACCATTCTCGTGGATCTAGCTCGTTCCATTCATGAAAAAAGATACTTTGAGTAATATTTTTGTATTTGAATGCCAATAGTCATTTATCTGCTGGAAGAATAACTTATTTCTTCAGCCATAACGCTTGGCGAGATTTTGGCGACGAATTTGGTGGAATGTCGCCAACTTGGCGACTTTTTTAAATGTTGCTAAATTAACGAAAAACTCGCCAAATGGATGAAAATGACGCTTAATTAATGACGCTTAATTAATGACGAATCATTAATGATGACGACATTGAATATGACGACTCATTGACGAAAATTCTATATCTTGGAAAGAATATAAATAACTACTATAAAAATAATCTATTTTTTTTTACTGTAAAAGTTGTAAATTCATTGCATTATATAAGGAAAGTCATGTGCTGCCCGCATCAGATTTTTTTTTTTTTTGTTCTTGATGTCATAGCCCCTCCTTGGGGAGCAAGGTACCCCCTGGGGGAGGGACAACTAGGTATCAATCAAAATATTTTTTCTAGACCTTTAAAGTGAAGCTACAGTTGTAATAAGCTACAGTTGTAATAATTTGAACCGATGGTACTGATTATTCAAAGTTTTTCTTGTAAAATTGGAAAAGAAAATGAATTCTGCTATGAGAAAGGCGAGTTGAGCCTGACGCCAATTAATTATTTTTTCAAATTTGGTATAGATTTTCTCTTTTACACTGTGGGTATCCTCGCCTATGTTTCGAGTTCAGTCGAGATATTGATATAAAAAAAATAAAATAAATAAATAAATAAATTAATAAACACTTCCATAGAAATAGCAAAGTACAAATGCGTTTAGACGGCAGAGAGAATTTTATGCATTCAATCCAATTTAAATAATAAGGAAATTGATAAAATTTTATAATAATTTAATAATTATTTTATAATTGAAAAGTATTATATTTTGGAATTATTGATATTTTAAATTTTCTAAGTCATCTGTTTTATTTAATTAAAAGATTTTTCAAATCCGTTTACTACTTTCTAGCTGAAAAACGAACAGACCAAATTTACCAAAATTTGGTAGATAAATCACCTGGGGGGTATACCGCTGCTGATTAGATTTTAGTACGATTCGGAAAGAAAAAACCTGCTTTTTTCTGCAACATGGCCGGCTAAAATTGCTAAAATCTAAAATAAAAGACTGCGTATACTCAAATATATCAATTAAGTGCTTGCTTTATGCGTAACTTTTGACGACGCGAAGAATAAAACCAAGAGACGAGAAGAATAAAACCAAGAAACGCGAAGAATAAAACCAAGAGATGAGAAGAATAAAACCAAGAGACAAGAAGAATGTAAAACCAAGAGACGAAAAGAATAAAACCAAGCGACGCGAAGAATAAAACCAAGAGACGAGAAGAATAAAACTAAGAGACGAGAAGAATAAAACAAAGAAACGCGAAGAATAAAACCAAGAGACGAGAAGATTTAAAACCAAGAGACGAGAAGAATAAAACCTAGAGACGCGAAGAATAAAACCATGAAACGAAGAATAAAACCAAGAGACGCGAAGAATAAAACCAAGAGACGCGAAGAATAAAACCAAGAGACGCGAAGAATAAAACCAAGAGACAAGAAGAATAAAGCCCAAGAGACAAGAAGAATAAAACCAAAAGACGAGAAGAATAAAACTATTCTCCAGATATTTTAGTTTTTTTACATTTTTGCCACGTCGCCTTGAAAATGCGCAGAGTCGCCAAATGGAAATGAAAATTGAAAGAAAACTACAAATTCAGTGTAATTTTAAAATATAACCGTATTATTTTGTGCAATTGAACTTAATTTAATGAAAAAAAAAAAAAGAAAAGAAGGAGAGAAAATAAATTAGTCTGTAGGAAAGGTCATGTTCTGCTCACATCCTATATTTTTCTATTCTGTTCATCAGATTTTTGCAATAGGATAAAATGACACTAGTGTAACTTTTACTTCCGCTTTAGCATTTACACTCGGACGAATGTTCACCAAACTTTCAATTTTTTGTAAATTAGTTTACAAACGGAACCAGGGTGCTGTTACTCTTCAAATTTGCCCGTGCAAGTAATATTGTATAGCGAAAACAAGGATTCTTGAGGAAAACTTGAGCAACGTATATTAGCACAAATAACACAATAAAACAGCATACAGCTGTTTTATATTTCTTCCCTGGAGAAGGGGATAGTGTGCCCCTTCATTACTGTGCTTATATACTGTGCTTATATACGCTGCTCAAGTTTTTCTCATCCTTAACACAAAGTGTATTTTACTTATTGACAGGGATTCTTATTCATCTTTTTTAAGGGAAGTAAACTATATATTTTAATGCAATTTTTTTAAAAACAATATCGTTTAGCACAGAGTTTTTCAGCCACCGTGACCTGGCATCAATTATACCGGACCGCGGGACATTCTCCTAGAATTTGCCGTTTTAGTTTTATAAATATTTATTTTCATGAACAAATATTTCATAGTGGAAATAATCTAATGAATGTGTCGAAAAGCTCAGAGCCAGAACGCCTAAATAATGTTACGAACGCGCGATGTTCTATTTGGCGCCTCCTCTTTCGTCTGTCTCGATTGCCGGGCGAAGAAAAGACAGTGCATAACGTCAATGACGTGAGGATGACGTCGATCCAGGGTTTTCAGGATTTCTCAGTTAGAAGAAAGGTTGCCAGATTTGGCTGAGTCATCACTGAATCGGAGAGTTCAGCTGACGAGTTGGCAAATATACGAGCTACAGTGGACTCTGACTTTTGTGAATGTTATGAGAATAGCAGCGGTTGTTTTGTGAAATTATTTCCGCCAGTGTTTTGAGAATATTATAGCTTATTTTTTGTAATTAGTGGAATATTTATTTAAATACCGTTTGATTGTATATTTTTTCCTGTTTACTTTGTGCTTGTGAATAAACGTTAGTTATCCAGAAACTTGGACCCATTTTTGTATCCTGCGCATACACCCACGATTCTAGAGGATCGTTTATGGCAAATGTCAGTGACCAAGCGGCTTTTAAATTTTAATATGAATAAGAGACTGCTCAGCTGACTTCTATGGTGAATAACAATGGATAAATGCTTTTCTCTCTCAATGCCGTTTTTTTTTTCAAACCAACATCAGTAAAATCAATGTAATAATACAATAATCCATTTTATACTGAATAATATTATAAATATTTCGTGATCACAATGGGATATGTCAATGAAAATTAGCACAAATTAATTTAATGATGTTGTCCTGAGGAAATTATAATATGCTTCAAGATTTTATTAGTCCAGTGATTGATAACTTTGTTAAATGCAATTTTATATTTGCCAACATGCCACACCGTATACACTAATGCACTACTGTATGCACTAATACGCTTTATGGTTATGCCATGATTAATTGTTAATACTTATTGAATGTATGAACTTAAAAAATAATTAGAAATGTGTAGTTGTTAAGTAAATTTGTTGGGGGCCGGGCCCTCGTTCTTTAAAATAAGAATTTACCGGGCCGCGGTCTCACAAAGGTTGAGAAACACCGGTTTAGAGCACTACTAGAATTTGCCCATTTAGAATCACGAGCAACGACTGGCATAACTGCTAGAATTTTTATATCTAACATTTTCACGCCTGACACTAAACCGATCTTTTCCAAAAACTGACTGCACTTTCACAAGGAGACAAGTCAAGAAACAAGATAGACAACGACAAGGCAGCAAAGGACAAGGCGACCAGTCTATATCTCAGACCCACAGGCTGCATCCGTCACAACTGGAATAACCACAATATCAAGAGGCCAGCAACTACCAGGATTGCTATGTTTACAAATTATAATATGCTTCAAGATTTCATTATTCCAGTGATTGATAACTTTGTTAAATGCAATTTTATATTTGTCAACATGCCACACCGTATACACTAATGCACTACTGTATGCACTAATACGCTTTATGATTATGCCATGATTAATTGTTAATACTTATTGAATGTATGAACTTAAAAAATAATTAGAAATGTGTAATTGTTAAGTAAATTTGTTGGGGGCCGGGCCCTCGTTCTTTAAAATAAGAATTTACCGGGCCGCGGTCTCACAAAGGTTGAGAAACACCGGTTTAGAACACTACTAGAATTTGCCATTTAGAATCACGCGCAACGACTTGCATAACTGCTAGAATTTTTATATCTAACATTTTCACGCCTGACACTAAACCGATCTTTTCCAAAAACTGACTGCACTTTCACAAGGAGACAAGTCAAGAAACAAGATAGACAACGACAAGGCAGCAAAGGACAAGGCGACCAGTCTATATCTCAGACCCACAGGCTGCATCCGTCAGAACAACTGGAATAACCACAATATCAAGAGGCCAGCAACTACGAGGATTACTATGTTTACGCAACATGCGAACGAAAGGGAAAAAAAAGAAAAGTAACCTTGAGCTATTTATAGAGCCCATTATCGCAACGTTCAGGAGTCGTTCTACCCAGCAATTGTAGTGAGGCGTTTCCTGATATTCGGTTTCTCGGCGATCATTTCCACTTGCATCCTTTTCTATTTTCAGCTACGATGTTGTAACATATCTATTATTATCCGGTGTATTTTTAGCTCTCCGGTTTATTCCGTAGAGGAGTGATATTCGTTTTAATATTCTTAAATTTATTGAAAAAATTTATAAATTGTAATTTTTCCTGCAATTTGAAAATAATTCAAAATGTTTTGTTTTATTTTCTTTATACTTTGTTATGGTGGCGTCGCCGAGGGCGGGAGGGGGGGGATTTGGTGGACTGGACATAACCCTTCCCCAGGGGCCCATCAGAACTCGTTGGAGTTTGTAGAAATTATAATTAGAGAAATGGGAAGCAAGATAATTACTTTTGAGTGTGTGTGTGTGAGTGAGTGACGCTACTATCTTATACTATTACAATGTGAAAAAGCAGGGTTGATCAAACTGTGTTCTGAGGAACACTGTAATGCCTCGAAATACTGGCGTTAACCAAAATACAAATAAATCATTACTCATAGAACCCGCCAATAGGGGGGAGGGGGTCTATAAGCACGACGTTCCCGAAGTTAGGGTTTCGCTTCCATTGCAGATAACAGTATCCGTGGATCATTGTCGATGAGCCCATAAAATTGCGAAACCGGTCTTTTGGTGTTGTCATCTGCAGCGGAAGCGCAATCCGTGCAAATAGGTGTTCAGCGATTAAATCAAAAGCTAAAAAATACTATCATAGATTTTTTAGAATTAACTTTTTTTTTACAATTTTTCAAGATCCCTCCTCACACGCCTAAATTTTAAATGAACCAAATCCATAGTTTCTACGCAGTGGATTTGAAGGATGAAGATGATGGGGGGGGGGGGGGGGGGGGCATTATCCATTTGCTGAATATTAGTTCTCCATAGGTGGGGCCCATACTTGAAAACAAAATACAGAACTGTACCACAACAAGGGAATTCCTTAAACGGCCGGGGTGGTGTGGGTAGTTGCATGCTGTGAGCAGATTCGATTCCCAATTCCAAACGCTTGACTTTTTGAGGGAGGATAAAACAAGTCCAATGTTTTACAGGCTACTAAGAATTTAAAACACGAATATTAGAAGGTTTTCAGACGACAAAGAGGCGAAGTAACCTTGAGCTATTCTTAGATTCCTGTTATGAAATATGAGTTATGCTGAACGTGCTGGCACGACTTCTGCTGCAAAGCTATCTGTATATTAAAATATTCCATTCATTTTTTCTGGAATATTATAAGCTTCTCATACTTCAGTTAAACAGAAAAGCTCATTATTATTTCTTTTTTTATATACACATACACTTATTTTCCTACATACATAGTACGTATAATGTAGATAATATTGTGACAGAATCGAAAATTCGATTCTGACTTTGAGACGGAAGAGTAAGTTTTAAAACATTCCTTAACGCGAATCGAACGTTTTTGAGGTGATGTCTGTGTGTGTGTGAGTGCGTGAGTGCTTGTGAGTCTGGGGATGCGATATCGAACGAAGGAAGAGCTTAGAAAATTATTTGGTTCGATAATTATAATCAGTGAATGGAACCCTAACAATTTTAAATGTGATAGATCCCCAAATTTGCGAATAAATTTTTTAAAATAATGAGAACATTCAATAACGTTAAATAAATAATCATTTTATACATATATATATATATATATATATAATTATTATTATTATTATAAAACGAATGACACTAACTTTAGAACGCTAGCTTGGACTGTTCAGTTGAGATATTGCAAATAAATGCATCTTAAAAATTACATAAAAATGAACAGTAGGAAGTATCAAACTTTCGTTTTCTAATAAATTTAAAATCATAAATCAGAGCAATATACATGCTCAGAATTATGTAAAAATGTGTTTAAGGTTTCTCTCTGCATTGCTGAAATAAAAAATCTGATGTGGGCAACACATGACTTTCCTTATATAATGCAATGAATTTACTACTTTTACAGTTAAAAAAAATGTTATTCTTATAGTAGATACTTATATTCTTTCCAAGATATTGAATTTTCTTCAATTAGTAGTCATTTTCATAGATTTAGAATCATTTTTATCAATTTGGCGAGATTTTTGATAAATTGGCAACAATTAAAAATGTCGCCAAGTTGACGACATTCCGCCAAATTTGTCGCCAAAATCTCGTCAAGCGTTATGGAAGGAGAAATAAGTTATTCTTACTATTGGATAAATGATTATTGGCGTTCCAATACAAAAGTATTACTCAAAGTATCTTTTTTCATAAATGGAACGAGCTAGATCCACGAGAAGGATGTTTCCCAATTTATCGCATGGTATTACATATGGAAAGTCAACATGTTTCTCAATAGGAAATATTTTTTTTTATTTTATATAACTTTTTGATAATTTTTTTTAAAAATGTGCAATATCTCGAGAACGGTTCATGTTAGCGTTCTAAAATTTATGTCAATCGTTTTCTAATGAAAAATTACATAAGAAATGTCTATTTGCGTAACTTTATTAGCGGTTTTGATTTTTTGACGATTTTTTCAAAATTTCACTCGAAAATTTAGGGGTGTTCTGAACATTCGATTGCGTATAAAAACAATAGGCTTCCAGTGTTTACGGATTGTGATTTTTGCACCAAATTTCATTAGAATCGGTCCATTCGTTCGTCAGTTATCGTCTCCACAGACTCACTGACACACACACACACACACATACTTTCACACACACACACACACACATACTTTTACACACACACACACAGACATCACTTCAAAAATGTTTGATTCGTGATCAGGGATGCTTGAAACGCGCTCTCCCGTCGAAAACTCGAATTCGAATTTTCGACCCCGTCACAATACTTTCCTTATACATTATGTATATAAGGAAAGTAACAATGATACTTTAATATATATATTTACGTATATAATATGCACTGAACTCTCTGCTTGGGGGTGATGTATTAAAATTATCGAGCACTTCCACTATAGCTAGAATCTTTATTTTGGTGTCATTCAATCCGTCTCAACTTCGAGGCCAAGGGAAATATCGAACATTTCGAATATTCGAATTACGAGTGACGGTGCGAATAGATAATTAAAACACCCAAAACAACTTTTCAAAATTACAGCACGTCCAATCTCGCTTTCTGGATCGAATGAGACATTTGATCCATTTCAGATTCCAAATCAACGGAAAAATCGAAAGTTCGAATTAGGGGTGAGAATGCTGGGTGATTAAAGGAAAAACTTGCACCACTTTGGCTCTCAGAAATAATGAAATACATTAAATTTGATATCCCTTTGCTGCCAACAATTTAAAAATTAATAATAAGAAATTATAAATATAACTCGAGATAATTTTTCCAATTTTTACAGTTAAGTTTCTTTGTCTCGCGCGGAAATAAGATTTAACACATTTTACCATTTAACATGCAGTATTATAAAATGTAAACTGTTGCCAAATTGTGAGAAAGAACATTCAAATCATTTTAAAGAAACAAATTAAAAGAACTTTTAAATCAAAAAGTGTATTACAGAATAAAGGATGTAAAATTCATTTATTTTGCCTATGTGCTTTCGGGATTAATACGGACTTTGTCAGAGGTATATATGACTAGGTACAAGAATCATTGAAATTGTATACACAATCAATTCACTTGTAATATGTAAATTTAGCTTGTGATTTGGGTTGTATAAAATTCCAATGTGCTTGTACAAAGTCATATACCTCTGACAAAGGGGTGAGAATGTACAAGCACATTACGTCTGAAAGTGCTCAGAATTCGCTATGGAGAGCTCAATGTATTTTACGTCCTTTATGCTGTAATAAACTCCTTAATTTAAAAGTTATTTTTATTTATTCCTAGAATTGTTGCCATTTTAGTCATTGAAATATTTATATATATGATTTATTTATATATATCATTATTATATATGATCTGTTGTAGTTAATACTGTATTAGAAGGAATAGATATTTAAAAATGTTCATTAACAAATAAAAATAATCTGATGTGGGCAGCATATGACTTTCCTTATATAATGCAATGTATTTAATACTTTTACAGTAAAAACAAAACAGGTTATTATTATAGTATATACTTATATTTTTTCAAGATATTGAATTTTCGTCAAATAGTCGATATTATCATTGATTTAGCGTCATTTCTATCCATTTGGCGAGATTTTCTTTGATTTGGTAGCATTTAAAAAAGTCTCCAAGTTGGCGACATTCCGCCAAATTCGTCGCCAAAATATCGCCAAGCGCTATAGACGGAGAAATAATTTATTCTCATAGCAGATAAATGATTATTGGAGTTCAAATACAAAAGTATTACTCATAGTATCTTTTTTCATGAATGGAACGAGCTAGATCCACGAGAATGATGTCACTAAATTTATCGCATGATATTACATATGAAAAGTGAACAAGTTTCTCAATAGGAAATAATTTTTTTTTATTTTATATAATTTTTTGATAATTTTTTTGAAAAATGTGCAATATGTCGTGAACGGTTTATGCTAACGTACTGAAATTTATGTTAAGCGTTTTCTAATGAAAAATTACTTAAGAAATGTTGATTTGCGTAACTTTATTAGATGTTTTTGACGATTTTTTCAAAATTTCATTCGAAAATTTAGGGGGGTTCTGAACATTCGATTGCGTATAAAAACAATAGGCTTCCAGTATACACGGATTGTAATTCTTGTACCAAATTTCGTTCGAATCGGTCCATTCGTTCATCAGTTATCGTCTCTACTGACACACACACACACACACACACACACACACACACACACACACACACACACACACACACACACACTTTCACACACACACACTTTCACACACACACACACACTTTCACACACACACACACACACTACCTCAAAAATGTTCGATTCGTGATCAGGGATGCTTGAAATGTGCTCTCCCGTCGAAAACCTGAATTCAAATTTTCGACCCCGTTACAATACTTCCCGAATATATTATTGTATATAAGGAAAGCAACAACTTATGAACGAAAGATTCAAAACGGATACCTTATTTTTACTTTCCTTATATACATATAAGGTATAAGGAAAGTATTGTAATGGGGTCGAAAATTCGAATTCAAGTTTTCGACGGGAGAGCACGTTTTACGAATCCCTGAACACGAATCAAACGTTTTTGAGATGATGTCTGTGTGTGTGTGTGTGTGTCTATGTGTGAAAGTATGTTTGTGTGGAAAAGTATGTGTGTGTGTGTGTCAGTGAGTCTGTGGAGACGATACCTGACGAACAAATAGACCGATTCGAACGAAATTTGGTACAAAAATTACAATTCATGAATACTCGAAGCCAATTATTTTTATACGCAATCGAATGTTCAGAATCCCCACCCCCTAAATTTTCGAGTGAAATTTTGAAATAATCAAAAAATTAAAACGTTTAATAAAGTTACGTAAATAGTCATTTCTTATGTACTTTTTGATTAGAAAACGAATGACATAAATTCTAGAACGCTAGCATGTACCGTTCCCGAGATATTGCACATTTTTAAAAAAAATTATTAAAAAAATCATATACAATAAAAAAAAATCTGATGTGGGCAGCACATGACTTTTCTCATATAATGCAATGAATTTACTACTTTTACAGTTTAAAACAAGAAAGATCAATCATGCATAAGCATTGATTATGAAACACTTTCCAACTGAAATGTAATTTCATTTAAAAATTTCTAAAATGTGATTCATTCAGTGGTAATATCTTTTACATTATCACAGTACTACAGTAATTTATTATACTTAAATATTTAAAACTGTATCGAAATATAAATCATCTGATTCTTTATGCAAAATCAATGAATATTTCATTCATATAACTTGTATTCCAGACTCCAGAGCTAAATAATTTTGTGTGAAAAAAATTCAGCAATTCTTATGTAATTCATCTTACAATCGCTTGAGATATTTGCATTCTGCATATGTTAAAATTAGGCTTCCTTGAAGAAATAATAAAAGTTTAGGGATCATTTAAAATCACAACTATTGTAATTGCATAGGCACGGAATTTAGATACACAGATAATACACAGATAATATATATGTGTATGTGTATGTACTCAAAGTATTGGAATCGTGCCGAAGATCGGAACTCGATTTTTCAAAGGATCTACACGTTTTGGGACTTCTAGAACACGAAAAACTACTTTTAGGAAGACGTCTGTGTGTGTAAGGGTGTATCTGTGTATGTTTCTGTGTGTCTGTGTGGATATTACATCCACTCTAATTGAAAAACTAATGGACCGAATTTCATACAATTTGGTAGGTATGTTTTTTGTGGGAAATCCTGATGTTCATTAGATTATAGTACGATTCGTAATAAAAGAATCTGCCATCTTTGCGAAATGGCCGCAGAAATTGCCTTTATCCACTCTAGCTAAAAACTAATGAACCAAATTTAACAAAATTTGGAGTATAATATTTCAATAACCTACAAGTGATTTATATACCAAATTTAACAAAATTTTGTATATAAATCATTTGTAGGTTATTCTACTACGATTCGGGAAAAAGGAACGGGCTATTTTTGCGAAATGGCCAGCAAAAATCGTTATATATAAAAATAAAAGACTACGTGTGCTCAATTATATCAATTAAATTCCTATTTTATATGTGATTTTTGACAACAAAAAGAATAAGACTAACCCCATTACTCTAGGACTAGCCGTTCTTGAGATATTCTAGTTTTTTCGCGTTTTCGCTACGCCACCTTTGACAATAAGTCCAGCTATCAAATGAGAACCAAATTTAAGTTTAACGTGTAAATTCAATGTCATTTAAAATACTTATGTTGTGCAGATAAACTCAAATTATCATTGAATAAATAAAGAGAACGAATATGAGTCTGCAGGGAAAGACATGTGCTGTCCACATCAGAATTTTTAACAATATTACACCAATGATTTATAGAAGTGAACGGGGATTATTTTCAGGCCATTTCGAAAAAAATGTATGATCTATATTTAAAGATCCATCAAATTTTTGTCGAATAAAATGTTCAACAAATTTAAGCTGTGTACCAAATTTTAACTCTCTAGGACGTAGGAAAGTGCATTTAAAATGCCATCAATTAAATTTATCATGAAGAGTTATATAAAATTTTAAAAAAAATGAAAAATTGTTATCTACCAAATTTATTTTAAAATATGAAGCCACTCCCATATGCAAAACGTTTTAACAAATGGAGAGATATTTATTATATAATATCTCTCTCTTTTCTTTCTGGAAGATATCCCAAAGTCAGAATTTAATTGAATTTGTTTTTTTCCCTATATTAAATAATTTTTTTAATTAAAAAACTACTTAACATATTTTACTGAATTTTTTTTTATATATTCTATGGGATAATGTGAATATTTCCTAAAAATTTCGAAGCAATTCGTGAATTTTAAATTTACTTAAAAAATGTTTGAAAAATTAGGTCCCATAGGGTTCAATGTATTTCATTTTTTCAACCCGGGTTCAATAAAAAACTAATTGGGTGATATTATTTATTTATATTCCCATAGGTCCTACAGACCGTCTGAACAACATACTAAAATTTCATTTTGATAAACTCATTTTTACGGCAGTTATCGTGCTAACGGACAGACAGACAGACAGACAGACAGAATGAACAAAGTCATAAACACTTTTCAACTTTGTTGTAAAGTGTTAAAAATGCTATTCTTATAGTAGATATTTATATTCTTTCAAAGATATTGAATTTTCTTCAATTAGTCCTCATTTTCATTGATTTAGCGTCATTTTTATCCATTTGGAGAGATTTTCGTTAATTTGGTAATATTTAAAAATGTCTCCAAGTTGGCGACATTTCGCTAAATTCGTCGCCAAAATCTCGTCAAGCGTTATGGACGGAGAAATAAGTTATTCTTACAGCGGATAAATAACTATTGGCGTTCAAATACAAATGTATTACTCAAAGTATCTCTTCTCGTGAATGGAACTAGTTAGATCCACGAGAATGATGTCACCAAATTTATCGCATGATATTACATATGAAAAGTGAACATGTTTCTTAACAGTTGTTGTTTTCTTTTTTTTAATTTATGGGATTTTTTGATAAATTTATTTGAAAAATGTGCAATATCCCGAGAACGGTTCATGCTAGCGTTCTAAAGGTTATGCCAATCGTTTTCCAATGAAAAATTACATAAGAAATGTCTATTTGCGTAACTTTATTAAAGGATTTGATTTTTTGATGATTTTTTCAAATTTCACTCGAAAATTTAGGGGGGGGGTCTTTACATTCGATTGTGTTTTAAAACAATAGGGGTATCCAGTATCCACGGATTGTGATTTTTGTACCAAATTTCATTCGCATCGCTCCATTCGTTCGTGAGATATCGTCTCCACAGACTCACTGACACACATACACACAGACATCGCTGCAAAAATGTTCGATTCGTGATCAGGGATGCTTGAAATGTGCTCTCCCGTCGAAAACTCGAATTCGAATTTTCGACCCCGTCACAATACTTTCCTTATACATTATGTATATAAGGAAAGTAAAAATATTACCTATTGTGAAATATGTTCACTTCACATAAGTAATATCATGCGATAAATTTGGTGACATCATTCTCGTGGATCTAGCTAGTGCCATTCATCTGAAAAGATACTTTAGGTAATACTTTTGTGTTTGGACGCTAATAGTCATTTATCTGCTGAATAATTTATTTCTCTGTCCATAACGTTTGGCGAGATTTTGCGGAATGTCGCCAACTTGGCGGCTTTTTTTAAATGTTGCCAAATTAACGAAAATGTCACCAAATTAAAAAAATTGACGCTAAATCAATGAATATGACGACTAGATGATGAAAGTTCAATATCGGGGCGTTCAATAACATAAGCGTAGACTATAAGAATAACACATTTCTCCGTCCGTCCGTAACGTTTGGCGAGAAATTTAGCGGGACGTCGTTAACTTGGCGACTATTTTAAATGTTGCTAAATGGCAAAAATATATCGGGGCGTTTAATAACATAAGCGTAGACTATAAGAATAACACATTTCTCCGTCCGTCCGTAACGTTTGGCGAGAAATTTAGCGGGACGTCGTTAACTTGGCGACTATTTTAAATGTTGCTAAAATGGCAAAAATATATCGGGGCGTTCAATAACATAAGCGTAGACTATAAGAATAACACATTTCTCCGTCCGTCCGTAACGCTTGGCGAGAAATTTAGCGGGACGTCGTTAACTTGGCGACTATTTTAAATGTTGCTAAAATGGCAAAAATATATCGGGGCGTTCAATAACATAAGCGTAGACTATAAGAATAACACATTTCTCCGTCCGTCCGTAACGTTTGGCGAGAAATTTAGCGGGACGTCGTTAACTTGGCGACTATTTTAAATGTTGCTAAAATGGCAAAAATATATCGGGGCGTTCAATAACATAAGCGTAGACTATAAGAATAACACATTTCTCCGTCCGTCCGTAACGTTTGGCGAGAAATTTAGCGGGACGTCGTTAACTTGGCGACTATTTTAAATGTTGCTAAAATGGCAAAAATATATCGGGGCGTTCAATAACATAAGCGTAGACTATAAGAATAACACATTTCTCCGTCCGTCCGTAACGTTTGGCGAGAAATTTAGCGGGACGTCGTTAACTTGGCGACTATTTTAAATGTTGCTAAAATGGCAAAAATATATCGGGGCGTTCAATAACATAAGCGTAGACTATAAGAATAACACATTTCTCCGTCCGTCCGTAACGTTTGGCGAGAAATTTAGCGGGACGTCGTTAACTTGGCGTCTATTTTAAATGTTGCTAAAATGGCAAAAATATATCGGGGCGTTCAATAACATAAGCGTAGACTATAAGAATAACACATTTCTCCGTCCGTCCGTAACGTTTGGCGAGAAATTTAGCGGGACGTCGTTAACTTGGCGACTATTTTAAATGTTGCTAAAATGGCAAAAATATATCGGGGCGTTCAATAACATAAGCGTAGACTATAAGAATAACACATTTCTCCGTCCGTCCGTAACGTTTGGCGAGAAATTTAGCGGGACGTCGTTAACTTGGCGACTATTTTAAATGTTGCTAAAATGACAAAAATATCGCCAAATTTATAAAAATGACGCCAAATGGGAAATAACGTTTCGCAAATTCTGATTTCCGTCATATGACGGACATACCTTCTAGTATATAAAAAATGCTCTTCTCTCCGTTTGTCTGTAACACTTGGTGATGCATTTGGCAAACTTAGCGAATAATTTAGCAAAGTATTTCCACTTTGGCGATATTTCGCCCCAGATTGACAAAAATATCGTCAAAATTGCAAAAATGATGTTAAATTAATGAAAATTACGCCTAATTTATGACGCAATTATTAAGGTATTTTAATATATGGACTATATCGCTTATTAAGGATGTTATCAATATTGATGACTGTTTATTTAGAGTTGCGCGAAGTATAAGAATATTGAGTATTTTGAAATAATTTTCATATTTCATCCGGAAAATCGCCAAATGTACAATTCAACGATAAAAATACAGGGCCGTGGATTTTATACATTATTTTTTTACTATAAAACTAGTAAATTCATTGCATTATATAAGGAAAGTCATGTGCTGCCAACATCAGCTTTTTTACTCTGCTACTAATTACGATACCTAAAAATCTAACGTATGCGAAATTTGAGTACAGCCTCCTACTTCAGATTTTTTTTTCCTTCTTTTGATTCCGATTTACCTGCATAACAAATTAATCTAACGAACCTTTCAAACGGTTTTTCAAGAACATTCTAAAAATCACAGTGCTTTCTTAAAAAAAAATTAACCAGAGTGCGACTCAAATTGACTTTTTCATACCACAATCCATTGTTTAGAAACTTTTTTTTCAAATTTTACAAGAAAATTTTTGAGATATTATGAGTCCAAATGATTACAATTATAACATGTTACCCTTCACTTTAAAGGGCCTGAAAAAATATTTCGATTGATGCCATATTTGTCAATGAACTCCTTCCCCCCCCCCCCCACCACCACACACACACACACACCGGGTGGGAGGGGGGTAAATTACCCCCGATGGGACTAATGACGTCACGAACAAAAAATTGTATCGCGGATACTTTTCACAATAATGATTGAAACTATTAAGTCACGTGATCATTGAGCCATAAATAAACTCTTTCATGCATAATTATGTCAAATTTTGTCCTGTGCAGCCATGTTAAAAATATATAAAATTTCCAATAATATCGAAGTTTTCGCTCGAATTTAAAAAAAATCCTATCTAGTTCTAGATTCTTTTTATAACAAAGCCGGATATAAAGTTTCGTGAAAATCCATTAATATTTGTGGCCGCTATTGTGTACAAAAGAAATGGACCACAGACATATACAGTTAGACAGACGGACATCACTCCAAAAATAACCGAAACGTGGTCAGGATGCCTTAAAACATACAGTGGCATCAAAATGTCAAATTTGAAAATTTTCGTGAAAACAATACTTTCTCTATACTATAATTACATAGTATGAGGGCCGATCCGGTGGTCGAGCGGTCAGGGGCATGCGTTTCCGTCTGATCGCTGGATTGCCGGGTTGTGGGTTCGAATCCCGCCAGCGGGCATGGATGTTGTGTTGTCGAGGCAAAGTCAGACTTCCGTCCTTGGGGAGCCTCAATAAAAAGTGAAGCTGTATATTCTCTCCCCTTCGCCATGGGACCAGGGGTCTAGTGGAAGTGGTGCATAGGCGCTCCTTCACCACGGGGGATTAGTAATAACAACAACAACAACATAGTATGAGGAAGTAAATATTGTAAAAATAAGTAACCTTGAGGTTATTCTTAGAATTGTTATGAGCATGATGACAAGTCATTCCACTAAAGAAATGTTATGTAACAATTGCGTCGACAAAAACATTTATTAAAAGCATTGTGTCTGTGTTTTTCACGAGACAAGCACGTGAATTTGATGTGACGCTTCGAAGAGTTTTGTGGCGGCATAACAACACTATTCCAAGTCAGGGTGTGCACGATTTTTCGAAATTTTTAGAGCCTTTGTATTTAGACAGAAGGAAACAATAATCTATAAAGAATTGCTATTTTAGGCTGTTACGACGTATCCTTTGAAATTGTCTCAAGGTACAGGAAGAATTCTGGATTTCTGGATAACTAATGCTTATCCAGAAAGCATATTTAATCTATAATTTACGCTTATTGTTACATCAAATTTTAATGCAATAATAAGCATAAACAGGAACAACATACAACTAGTGACTCTCTTGCAAGATCGTAAAACAATCGTCTGATACAATAAAACGGCGATTAAATGCTCAATTCATAAAACAGACGATTATATTCTCAAAACACTGCAGCATCTCCAATTCAATTTGACTCGTAACACGCCTACTCCTTCTAACTGAAATTTAACCAATTTACATACCAGTTTGTGGAAATTTCTCAAAAAAACCACGAAACTCTTATTCGAAAGATTCTTAACCAACCTACAAAATTCTAGAAGTTTCCAAATCTTCATAAGTTGGTAACATTTCACCAAATTTGTGGTCAAGGTCAAAGTCGGCGACAGGCAATATACCGTTGTTGTTGAGACCCAGACCGTCCGACCTACCAGAAAGGTGTAAGTTGTAACTGTTTAGACGGCCAGGAAGAGCCACCCAATTTAGACCGGAACCCAGTGGGTGAGGAGGCATCCACAAGGAAAGTACCCTCCTTCCCCTACCACCAACCTCTCGGAAGGACGTACGGACCCACATGTTTAACGTGATCGTACTCCGCGTGCACACGGCGGCAGTTTTGGCAGCGGAGGGAATCGAACCTGGGCCTACCGAGAGCAATTCCCGCGTGCTAACTACTGGGCTACCGCGCCCTAGGCAATATACCGTTGAAGGCCCAGACCACACGACCAACCCAGGGGGTTTATGGTATCAAGTTGTGTGGCCGAGGCAATATACCGTGAAGTAATTTTAGGTATTTGTAATAACACTTCATTTAAAGAATAAGCAATATTACTTTCCCTACAACACATGGTAATGTATAGGGAAAGTATTGGAATCATGTCCAAAATCGCAACTCGAGTTTTCGACGGATCTACACATTTTGGGACCTCTATAACACGAGAAAACTATTTTTAGCGTGACGTCTGTGTGTGTGTGTGTGTGTGTGTGTGTGTGTGTGTGTGTGTGTGTTTGTCTGGCTGTGCAATGTATGTATCGTATCCACTCTAAATCAAAACTACTTGACCAAATTTCATAAAATTTGATAGATAAGTCGCATGTGGGTTACCCGGGTGATGATTAGATTTTGGTACGATTCGGGAAAAAAGAACATGTATATTTTTCAAAATTGGCCCACAAAAATTGTCTGTACTCTAACCTGCAAACTAATTGACCAAATCTCACAAAATTTGGCAGATAAGTCACTTATGGGTTACCCTAGTGCTGATTAGATTTTGGTACGATTCGGAAAAAAAGAAACTTCTTTTTTGCGAAATGGCCCGCAGAAATCGTCAAAATCTAAAATAAAAGACTACGTATGCTCAAAAGCATCAATTAAATGCTTGTGTTAGATGCAATTTTTAACGATGAACAGAATAAGATCAACCCCATTACTCCAGGACTAGCCGTACCATAGAGACAATGTCTGCAAGAAAAGTCATGTGCTGCTCACATCAGATTTTTTCTTTTACATGATTGTACTACGTTGAAATGAGAATTTAAATGAATTAACAATCATTTATAATTTGAGAAGATTTCGAATATAACGAGGAAATAATGAGTCTTGTAGGCACCACATGACTTTCCCTACAGACTCATTCACGTTCTCTTTATTTCTTCAATAATTCATTGACTTTAATTGCACAAAATAACAGCCATAATTAGTTTAAATTACACTGAATTTTCACTTTTAATTCAATTTTCGTTATCTCGAGAACGGCTAGTCATCGAGTTGATCTTATTCTGTTCATCGTTAAAAATTACATATAACACAAGCATTTAATAGATGCATTTGAGCATACGTAGTCTTTTATTTCAGATCTTGACGATTTTTGCGGGCCATTTCGTGAAAAGGGGCAGGTTCCTTTTTACCGAATCGTACCTAATTAGAGCCAAGTTAAGTTTATCTAATTAGAGCCACGTTAAGCGGCAGGTAATTTATCTACAAAAATTTTGTGAAATTTGGTCAATTAGCTTTCAGCTAGAGTGGATACAGCCAATTTTTGCGGGCCATTTCGCAAAGAAGGCCATAAATTCTTACCTATTTTTCAAGTCTAGCTCTTTTAGTTTTTGAAATATAAGCATTACAATATTGAAAAACGGAAACATTTTCAATCTTTTTCAACAAGACTATAAGCCGATTCAATTTTATTACACTTGACTCGAAAACTATAAGAGCTTTCTTCAATGTCAAATATGATTTTAAAACTAAAATTTCTAGTACACATTTTTGTCGTTTACTATTTATATCTACTTTTTATAGTTTACTATATATTTCGAGTGAAAGTTAGAAAAATGAATAAGACACTCGCTTGGAGAGTTATTTAAAAAAAAAAAATCTAATGTGGGCAGCAGATGACTTTCCTTATATAATGCAATGAATTTACTACTTTTACAGTAAAAAAAATAGATTATTTTTATAGTAGTTATTTGTATTCTTTCCGAGATATTGAATTTTCGTCAATGAGTCGTCATTTTCCATGTCGTCATCATCAATGAGTCGTCCTTGATTTAGTGTCATTTTTATCTATTTGTCGAGTTTTTCGTTAATTTAGCAACATCTAAAAAAGTCGCCAAGTTGGCGACATTCCCCAAATTCGTCGCCAAGCGTTATGGACGAAGAAATAAGTTTCTCTTACAGCAGATAAATGACTATTGGCGTTCAAATACAAAAGTATTACTCAAAGTATCTTTTTTCATGAATGGAACGAGCTAGATCGACGAGAATGATGTCACCCAATTTATCGCATGGTATTACATCTGAAAAGTGAACATGTTTCTCAATAGGAAATATTTGTTTTTTATTTTATATGACTTTTTGGTAATTTTTTTTAAAAATGAGCAATATCTCGAGAACGGTTCAGGTTAGCGTTCTAAAATTTATGCCAATCGTTTTCTAATGAAAAATTACATAAGAAATGTCTACTTGCATAACTTTATTAGCGGTTTTGATTTTTTGACGATTTTTTCAAAATTTCACTCGAAAATTTAGGGGGGTTCTGAACATTCGATTACGTATAAAAACAATAGGCTTCCAGTGTTTACGGATTGTGATTTTTGTCCCAAATTTCGTTCGAATCGATCTATTCGTTCGTCAGTTATCGTCTCCACAGACTCACTGACACACACACACACACACACACACACACACACATACTTTCACAGACACACACACACATACTTTCACAGACACACACACACATACTTTCACACACACACACACACACACATGCTTTCACACACACACACACACACACATACTTTCACACACACACACAGACATCACTTCAAAAATGTTTTATTCGTGATCAGGGATGCTTAAAACGTGCTCTCCCATCGAAAACTCGAATTCGAATTTTCGACCCCGTCGCAATACTTTCCTTATACATTATGTATATAAGGAAAGTAAAAATTGAAAAAAAGTTCAAAATATTAAAGTATTGAAATTATTTTTGTATATTCATAATCTGGCCCCTATTTCCGACAAAACAAGAAAATTATTACTTACATTTTTATCTATTTGATTTGGAGGTATAAGCGTCCAAAGCGTTCACATTTTTCGTAAAGCTCTGGTTTTTCGCCAAAGAAACCCCAGCCATAGATGTTATTCACATTAAAATATCAACAATAAAATTCCTTCATAACAGAGGACTACAAAGGGACATTCATTCTACTGTTCAAACTGAATGGGAAATTGTGTGGAAATAAGGTCGGAATATTTTTTCCGAAGAACTTCGCATTGTTGTAATGCATCCAAATCCGTTGATTGCAAAATTTATCTTGGCGATTGGAGGGATCTAGGATGGTTTTGCCGTTCTACCTGAGGACTATAATCGTTGCTTGCTTTTGCTATCCGATCGTTACGACGCTGATTGCTGAAATCAAATTTATTACATAATATATTTTAATTACATAAAAATAATACACCAGAACAGATACCTGCTTGCAATCCAGTATAGCAATAATTTGCGAAAAACTTTTTTTGTATTTTCATTTTTACTTTCCCTACGTACATTGAATATTATATATAGGGAGAGTATTGTGACAATGTCGAAAATTCGAATTCGAGTTTTCGACAGAAAAGCGTGGTTCAAGCATCCCTGAACTCGAATAAAAAGTTTCGAGGTGATATCTGTGTGAAAAACCCAGATCACACGACAGACCCGAAGGCTTAATGTAGCTATATGTGTGGCCGGGGGGTGATATCTCTCTGTGTGTTGTTGTTGTTGAGACCCAGACCGTCCGACCTACCAGAAAGGTGTAAGGTAACTGTTTGGACAGCCGGGAAGTGCCACCCAATTTAGACCGGAACCCAGTGGGGGAGGCATCCACAGGGACCGTACCCTCCTTCCCCTACCACCAACCTCTCGGAAGGACTTACGGACCCACATGTTTAACGTGATCGTACTCCGCGTGAACACGGCGGCAGTTTTGGCAGTGGCTGGAATCGAACCCGGGCCTACCGAGTGCAACTCCAGCGCGCTAACCAATGGGCTACCGCGCCCATCTCTGTGTGTGTGACAGATATAAGAAACTTTTTGAATAGAATTTTTTTATATGTTTCTTTATTTAAACCTTTTCTTAACCTTGTTATATAATATATGTTTGAGTGTAGCTATAGTATATAAATACTTTTAAAAGTCACTGACCGTGTTATTCCATCTGAAATGTAATATAGAGAATAATTTCAAAGCGGAAAATTTTCCCGAAAATTCACATCTCTAGTAGTAAGTATCATCAAATAAGTAACACTTGGCGACAAATTTTGCGAATCATTTGCGAAATTGTATCTCCAACAGGGCAACTTCTTCAATGTAGGACCAAGTTGGCGAAAATGTTGCCAAACTGGCAAAAATGACGCTAAAGTTCTGAAAATGACGCCAAATTGATGAATTAATAATGATTAAAGTATTTTAATATAAGAGTATATTGCTTAGCAGATGTTAGTCATATTTCCAATTGTTGCGTTACATTTGTGAAAAATATAAGTTAATTTAGTGCTTTAAAATAATTTTATGTGTTGTCATCTAAAAAAGCGCCAAATGTCAGAGTACTTCCATCCAATGTCAGAGTACTTCCATTACTTCGCATTGTAAGAAGTAAAGCACTTGCATTATGTAGGAAAAGTCATATGCTGCCCACACCAAGTTATTTTCAGCTAGCAACTAAATTATATTCGATCGTCAGCATCTTAAATATGATTCAAAAAATGTTATTTCAATTAATTTCGCAAGTCAAAGAGGTTAAAATTGTTTAACATTCAAAAGAGAAAGTGAAATACCAGGAAAAAATATACCAGCATTTTAAAAATTTCAATAAATCAAGTAAAATAAATGCAATTAACGGCTCAGCATGCGCTGCCATTCTCGATAGCGATTATAATGAGGCATTTTGAGGGTCAACATTATTATGCCTTCTATAAATAGCTAGCCATTAAAAGTGAGCGCGCAAAACCAGTTTCACATAGACTTTAAATGATTTATGAATAATAAATAAGTTGCATTTCTATTCATATATAGAATTAAAAAAACCGTAGTAAAATTTCAAGTTTCAACATAGCAGAGGACTATATGGAAATATTCTACTTTTAAAATGTGCAAAAGACGACACATTTATTCCAAGTTTAAACTTTTTTTAAAATAACATAAATTATGGGCATAAAATGTTTAGAGCAGATAAACATAAGATTATAATCTATAAGTAAAATACACTCTGCAAAAGATAAGGAAAACTAGAGCAACGTAAATAAGCACAAATAACATAATCATTGTATAATTAGTGCTTATTTACGTTGCTCTAGTTTTCCTTATAAGACAATATACAAAAAATCTGATGTGGCCAGCACATGACTTTCCTTATACAATGAATACTTTTACAGTAAAAAAAAATAGATTATTCTTTTAGAATATACTTATATTCTTTCCAAAATACTGAATTTTCGTCAATTAGTCGTCATTTTCATTGATTTAGAGTCATTTTAATCCGTTTGGCGAAATTTCCGTTAATTTGGCAACATTTAAAAAAAGTCGCCAAATTGACGACATTCCGCCAAATTCGTGGCCCAAATTTCGCCAAGCGTTATGGGCGGAGAAATAAGTTATTCTTACAGCAGATAAATGGCTATTGGCGTCCAAACACAAAAGTATTACTCAAAGTACCTTTTCTCATGAATGGGACGAGCTAGATCTACGAGAATGATGTCACCAAATTTATCGCATGATATTACATATGAAAAGTGAACATGTTTCTCAACAGTTAATATTTTTTTTAATTTATGGGATTTTTTGATACATTTATTTGAAAAATGTGCAATGTCTCGAGAACGGTTCGTGCTAGAGTTCTAAAGTTTACGTCAATCGTTTGCTAAGGAAAAAGTATATAAGAAATGTCTATTTGCATAACTTTATTAACGGTTTTGATTTTTTGATGATTTTTTCAAAATTTCACTCGAAAATTTAGGAGGGTTCTGAACAACCGATTCTGTTTAAAAACAATAGGCTTCCAGTATCCACGGATTGTAATTTTTCTACTAAATTTCATTCGAATCGCTCCATTCGTTCGTGAGATATCGTCTCCACAGACTCACTGACACACACAGACATCACCTCAAAAAGGTTCTATTCGTGATCAGGGATGCTTGAAACGTGCCCTCCTGTCGAAAACTCGAATTCGAACTTTCGACCCTGTCACAATACTTTCCTTATACATTATACTATGTATATAAGGAAAGTAATAAATAAGTAAATTAGAAACTGATATATAATAGGAAATAATTAAGTGTTACTTATGTTTTTGGGTCGTCAACATAGTAGGTTATTCTTATAAAAAATTTTGCTGATAAAATTGTTTTTATAAGTTAAAGATTTTTTGCTAGTTAAACTTTCAAATATCTGTACCAATGATTTATTTCTTCGCCCAAGGTCACACATTGTCATACACGGGTACTGGTTTCCAAAAATTACATAAGCATCCCACAGCGATTTTTTTCGATCTTTGATGTTTATTGGCACTCCACATTGTGAATGAAATAGCTAGCTAAGAACGGTAACAACATTCCCCCAACCCCAGACAAAGAATCCTTTTGTTTTAGGGGTAAAACTATTGAAACCTGACAAATACAGCCAGTTAATTGTGTGGAGGCTCGAAAAAAAGAAGAAAACTTGAAATGCTTTCTGCATCTAAAGAAGCAACTGGCTTTTCCTATTTTTCTTCTTTCCAGTACAGAAATCTTTAGAAATTTTTGCAGCGTAGTGATAGAGTTTCTAATCTCCATGCCGTGAATCTGTGATTCCCAGTATAAAAACCACGTTAAAAGATCCGTTAAATCTGTGTTGTTTGAAGTATCATATGTAGAGTATCATATGCTTAGCTTAACACTCTCTTATTCAGTTTTAGTAAAATTAAAAAATCTGATGTGGGCAGCACATGACTTTCTCTGCAGACTTATATCCATGTTCTCTTTATTTTAATTACATGTAATTCACTTTTAATTCAATTTTCATTCTCATTTGGTAACTAGACTTATTTTCAAAGGTGGCGTAGAGAAAACACGAAAAAAGTAAAATATCTCGAGAACGGCTAGTCCTAGTGGAATGGGGTTGGTCTTATTCTTTTCTTCGTTAAAAATTACGTATAAACAAGCATTTAATGGATATATTTCAGTGTACGTAGTTTTTATTTGAGGTGTTGACGATTTTTGCGGGCCATTTTGCAAGAAAAGGCAGGCTGAATCGTACCAAAATCTAATCAGCACCAGGGTGATCCACAAGCGCCTAATCTACCGAATTTTGCGAAATTTGGACCATTAGTTTTTCAGCTAGAGTGGATACAAGCAATTTTTGCGGGCCATTTCGCAAAAAAAAAGCGGGTTCTTTTATCCCGAATCGTACCCAAAACTAATCAGCACCAGATCCGCCCACAAGTGACTTACCTACTAAATTTTATGATATTCGGTCCATTAGTTTTTTAGTTAGAGTGGATACAAAATCTGCACAGACAGACAGACACACAGACACGCACACACAGACGTCACGCTAAAAATAGTTTTTTCGTATTCTAGAGGTCTCGAAACGTGTAGATCCGCCTAAAACTCGAGTTGCGATTTTCGGCATGATTTCAATACTTTCCCTATACATTACCATGTACTGCAGTGAAAGTAAAATGAAATCCAGTTACAACGAACCATGTTTCTTAACCGATATGTTTCTTAGCCTTATACTGTCATATGCTAATGTGAAAGACACCAGGAAGCATACCAGGAAAGAGGTGAAAATAGAGAATAAGAGATTTTTTCATGAGATAAGGATCTAAAAATGTAATTTGATAAAATGATATCACATGTTCAGAATTCCTTGTGAATAAAGAGCCTAGATTCAAGGATAAAACATGATTATTTCAAGGTCAGAATATGCTTGGTATAAAAGAAATACATTTCAAAAAGTGTTTTCAAACATGGAACATGAAACATTAGAAGACTATAAAAAATAATTTTATTAAAAACATCGAGTTTTGGAAATGATCTTTCTGAGCAAGATAAAGCCATAAATCCGGGCCGCCCATAGAAATGGGATAGGGGATGGACACCACTCGAGTGGGGAGCTGGAACTCAAAATAATTTCTGAGGTATGAGAAGACATAAAAAATTCACAAAGATAGGAAAATTAACTATAGGGAAGGGGGAGCTTCCGAGGTTCCCGCACGCCAAATAATTTTTGAGGAAGGAGAAGGCATCACAAAGAGAGGAAAATTAAATATGGAGGAGGGGAGGGCGTAATAAATATTTGCAGAAGGCCCACAACTTGTTTGGTGGTCTTGCATAAATGGCACTTACAACGAACTTTTAACTTTCATGCTAGTAAGCATACTTAGATTAAAGATAGAAATTGTTAAGAAATATATTTTGAGCAATACCCCAAAAAGACGACAAAATGAATTATAAGCAATACGCCAAATTTGAATAGACCGAAAAAAAAATTAATTCATGGTTATGCACTTCGTATATTTTAAATTTTTTATCTGTTTATATTACGTGCATTCGTTCTTGAGTTATCGTGCCCCGCTTCACACAGACGAATATTTTTCCGAAAAAAGTTCAAAATATGTTCAGGTTCAGATCTGAAAAGTGCTTCTCCGACAAAATCTCGAATTCGAAAAAATTTTGGGAAAACAATACTTGCTCTATACATAAGTATAAAAAACTAAAAGTCGATGTTATAAGCATCTTTCTCTAATTTAGAAACTCCTCCAAGAATACATCCACCTTTTAGCAATATGGCTATTTCTGATACTGACTTCCGTATGTTATCAAGTGTAGTGTGGGTCGCCGAAAGAGGAAGGGGGATGCATTGCATAGGGGCCAGGAACAAATAAATAGTTTATGAAGAAAGGTCAATAACTTATACATTGGGGATGATATGGAGTCCCCGTGCACTTGCTGCATAGAAGCCCTAAAATTTCTGTCGGTGACACTGGGTGTAACAGCTCTTATAATAAATGAATGCAAGCATAGATTTAAACAGAATACAATAAAAACAAAGTTCAATTCTTATCGTATATTGTATCTAAATGACAATTAAAAAAATTTAAACGAGAACTATGTTTAATTATTTTTATCTCAAATGTCTTATCAAACCCGAACACGTGTTGGCCTTGGACTCATTTACAATCGGGTAGGAACAAAATCGCTCTTATTGACGCTCAAATGCAACGATAGAACACAGTAGCTTGAAAAGTTACGAAAATTAGAAACACCATAAAAATTTAACTACAAAATGTTTTAAATATCATTTGCTAAACTTCTTTTGCCAGTGAAAAACTTTATTTTAGTTTCCAAACGTTACAATATTAATAATCTAATTTTATTTCACTTTAAAAACAAAATTTACTTATTGATGAAAAACTAACAAAAAAAAAATTACATTTAGAGGTTAAAATTGTAAAAATCCCACTTAATACTTACTTGCTCATGCTGTCAGAAAGGTATTGTTTTCCTAAAATTTTTAATTCAATATTTTTGAGGGAAAACTACACTTCAAGTCTTTTTAACACATTTCGAAAATAAGAGGGGGGAGAGGGGATGGAGGTAATACAATGTGGAAAGTAACAAAAAAGAACTTGTGATTGAAAATAACTCGTATTTTTAAAAGGGAACGCGTATTGAAAGTAATGCGCAATTTCTAGAACCTTCGTGCACGGTTTTTTTTTAAGTGACAAGTACTGACTTCCGTTATATGAAAAGCAACAATTACAGATAACTGAGTTACTTTTACTGAGTTACTACTTAACTCTGAGTTTCCTAGAGTTAATCAAATACATACATGTATAATGTATCAACCCCAACGACTCAAAGCCTTCTATAGTAAATGCTTCCTATGTTATAGGAGGTATTGAATGAACATGATTTTTTTTTTAATAACGAGTACCTTCCTCCGTAATATGAAAAGTAACAGTTACAAGTGACTGTGTTAATTTTACTGAGTTACTACTCAACCCTGAGTATAATCAAGGAAATTTATATTTTAGAGTTTATTATTCCTTACTGAGGTTATACCTAAACACGCTGTCTGTAGTTTTGCTCTAATTTTAACATCTACGAATCAACTATTTCCATTTTAACAGTTCCCACCTAAAGAAGATGTTGCAGAAGCTAATCGCGCTCTCACTGCCGTACCAGCATCATTGGACCATTAGTTTTTACTTTCCCTGCAATACGTGGTAATGTATAGGGAAAGTATTGAAATCATGCCGAAAATCACAACTCGAGTTTTCGACGGATCTACACGTTTCGAGACCTCTATAATACGAAAAAACCATTTTTAGCGTGACGTCTGTATGTGTGTCTGTGTGTCTGTCTGTCTGTGCAGATTTTGTATCCACTCTAACTAAAAAACTAATGGTCCGAATTTCACAAAATTTGATAGGTAAGTCACCTGTGAGCGAGTCTGGTGCTGATTAGTTTTAGGTACGATTGGGAATAAAAGAACCCGCCTTTTTTTTTGCGAAATGGCCTGCAAAAGCTTGTATCCACTCTAACTGAAAAACTACTGGACCGAATTTCACAAAATCCGGTAGATAAGTCACTTGTGGGTTACCCTGGTGCTGATAAGATTTTGGTACGATTCGAAAAAAAATAACCTGCCTTTTTTTGCAAAATGGCGCGCAAAAATCGTCAAAATCTAAACTAAAGAACTAGGTATACTCAAATATATCCATTAAATGCTCGTTTAATACGTAATTTTTAACGACGAAAATAATAAGACCAACCCCATTACACTAGCACTAGCCGTTTTCGAGATATTTTAGTTTTCCGTATTTTCTCTACGCCACCTTTGAAAATAAGTCCGGTTACCGAATGAGAACGAAAATTGAATTAAAAGTGAAATACATTTAATAAAAATAAAGAGAACGTTAATATAAGTCTGCAGGGAAAGTCATGTGCTGCCCACATCAGATTTTTACTTTTCCTGCAATGCATGGTAATGTATAGGAAAAGTATTAGAATCATGCCGAAAATCGCAACTCGATTTTTCTACTGATCTACACGTTTCGGGACCTCTAGAATACGATGAAACCATTTTTAGTGTGATGTCTGTGTGTGTGCCTGTGTGTCTATCTGTCTGTGCAGATTTTGCATCGACTATAACTAAAAAACTAATTGACAGAATTTCATAAAATTTGGTAGATAAGTCGCATGTGGGTTACCTCGGTGATGATTAGATTTTGGTGCGATTCGGGAAAAAAGAACATTTTTCGTATTTTCTCTACGCCACCTTTGAAAATAAGTCCAGTTACCAAATGAGAGCGAAAATTGAATTAAAAGTGAATTAAATTGAATTAAAATAAAGAGACCGTGAATATAAGTCTGCAGAGAGAGTCATTGGCTGCCCACATTAGATTTTTTGTTTTGTTTTGAGTGTTCTTCAGCAAGAAAAATCTGTTGCAATCAATGGCAGCAAGACAACTATGCGCCGCAATTTTGCAAATCTGGGTTCAATCTTTAAAAAATTTGATGCTGGCTGCGTGGTAAGACTGAATGTCTTAAATTGTGCCACACAGCAGTTTTTTTTTTTCTCGATTTATTTCACGTATTGGTCGTTCTTTCCTGACAAATCCTAAAAAGGCGTGAAATCCGTCCACGGAAGCTGATATCTGCACACATATAATTTTATATCAGGTTTGAAGTGATATTTATTGTTAAGGGACGGGATAGTCCAGTGGTTATGGCGAGATGATCGCATGAGAAGAACCTAAGTTCAATTCTCACCGCATTGATTTTAAAGTACCTCCCAAAAGCCATTGAAATCGCTATCAGAAAAATAGCTATCACTAACTGGAGGTATAAATCTGGAGATAATTGCTTACAATTCATTAGCAGATAAAAAGCTTATACAATACGTTTTGAATTAGAAATCCTAAAGTTATATTTCTGAAATTGAAGGGAGGGAAACTTACCAGAAAACCCTATAATCATTTTCTAAATTTAGAAATCGGTCTTCCGGTGCAATCAGATGTAGACGATAGCCTCAGCTAAACAGCAGCAAAGTGCATTAAAACTCACGACACGTCGTCTGATCACACAATAACACAATAGCCTCCAGAACCAAAATGCATCAATGCATAATACAGCAAAAGATTTTGCTTCTTTTCCACACAAACCTCCAAATCGAATTTTCGTTTTGACATCCGAACTGTGGACACGCTTGAAGTACAGAATATGATGCACAACAGTGGATAGAAGATAGTATCTTAGGAATGATTCTATGAGTGCAGACGATAAAAAATACTTTTAGAAGTAAGAGATAAAGTTGAAAGTAAGTTTCAACTTGGTAGCGACAGTAAAACGTTTATTTGAATACTAAAACATTTGAGGGAGATTTTATTACTATTCTATAGCTTTCCATGGCCATATTAAGGTGCTGAGTATGAGGAAATAAAGGATTTCCTGGTGAACAGTTTTAAGAGAAGAACGAAACTTTTTTTCTCGAAACAGATTTTCTCTGACAAATAAACCCTGACTTTAAAGGAACATAAAAAGTCAAATAGAAACAAAATTAATTTTCTACAACGGATAATAAATGGAAAAGAATAGTCTTAACGTTGAAATGTTTTCATTTAACAAAGTTTTCGTGGATGACTTAAAAAAAAAAAAAAAAAAAAAAACTGGGTCAACTTTTCAATGCATAACTTTTACTTTCTCATATTGAAATAAAAAATAATATTTCGAGAATGTTGTTGCTCCAAAACTTTTACAATTCGACATTTTGAAAAATAGTATTATTAACAGAAAGTAGCCGAATGACCTTATTATTCCATGTAACAGAACTGTGGCCATCTTGCTTTTTAAATAACTAATTCTTAAGAAAAATTCAGTTTTTTTCATTCTGATTCTGTTATAATAAATATTTTATGGGGATTTTTAAAAGAATAACTTAGGTTTATGAAAAGTTACGAAAGTTTATGAAGAAATACGTTTCTCTTAATTCTGATGTTCGTTATGGTACAAGATGATATATGAATGACTGTATGAAAAAGTTGAGTGGATCTTAATACTCCAGATAGTTGTGATTTATTACATTCAGTGAAAGAGAAAGTGCAAGAAAAGTTTAGCACAAATTTGCCAAAAACGGTGACAAATTCAATGTCACATTTATCAGTTTTACATGAGTTAAATATTTGATAAGTATAGTGTATTTTTGTCGCTCTTTACACATAAGGATAACGAAAAAATAAATTCTTCTTCAAAGAAAACATTTAAAACCAATGCAAAAAAAAGCTATAAACTCTATTCGTAGCCGGGGGAAAAAAAGAAAAAATTTATAATAAAGGAAAGACGCCAACATGTTATGCAGATTATAACACTTTTCAAGGATTCAAAGAAACGAACACCATACATATTTCAGAAGAAAAAAGTACAGAAAATTGTCTGACGCATACTCAAGAGGAAGAAGATTTACAACTTGTCAATGTGTAATTAGCACTTCTCTGTGACCATGCATTTTATTAATACATTTAATACAATTAAACATTTTATCGATGAAATGAAATGGTAATTAATCTCAATTACTTAAGTTTGAAACAATCACCTGCCATTAATGAATAATGAAAATTATTTTATTTTTTATACTTTACTAGCCGCCTTTGGCGACCAGCCTGTTCGCTACCCTTGAAAATTCTGACCGTGGCAAATTGTAACCGTGGCACACTCGCTAGCGCGACCTTACCAGAAGGTGTAAGGTAACTGTTTGGACGGCCAGGAAGTGCCACCCAATTTAGACCGGAACTCAGTGGGGGAGACATCCACAGGGACCGGACCCTCCTTCCCCTACCACCAACCTTTCGGAAGGACTTACGATCCCGCATGCTTAACGTGATCGTACTCCGCGTGAACGCGGCTGCAGTTCACTTTCTCTACACATCACGTTTGACTTTAAAATCACTGTTACTTTTAGTACTGCATGTCCTAACCCATCTCATGTAGAATGTCTAATTATTTTTAACATTAACAACTTTGGTCAACACAAAAATTTATATGTTTACGAATGGCAACGGTTGGTGATTTTGATTATCATTTTAAGTAGTTGTGTTCAATTGTATCTTTCAATTATGGTTAATTTTCTTTCATTCTTTTTACTTTCCCTACAATACATGGTTATGTATAGAGAAAGTATTAGAATCATGGCGAAAATCGCAACTCGAGTTTTCAACGGATCTACACGTTACGAGCACTCCAGAACCCGAAAAAACTATTTTTAATGTGATGTCTGTTTGTGTGTGTTGTCTATGCAATGTTTGTATCCACTATAACTGAAAAGCCAATTGACCGAATTTCACAAAAATTTATAGATATGTCCACTCGTGGGAAACCTTGGGTGCTAATTAGATTTTAGTAAGATTCGGAGAAAAAGCTTATGTATCCACTTTATTGATCATCAATTTATTTAAATCTTTAATTTAAAAATATTTAAAAGCTTTAAAAATTAATAATTAAAATTAGCAATAGTATTTAGGGTACTTGTATTATTGCAGGATTCCCTGTTATACATAGAGTCAAAATCAACTGATGAGTAGTGACGGAGTTAATGGCATATATTAACTCCGTCAGCTCTTAATGGCATACATTAACTTGTATCAAATTTTACAAATTTTCTTCGATTAATTAACAGCTGATCATCAATTTATTTAAATCTTTAATTTAAAAATATTTAAGAGCTTTAAAAATTAATAATTAAAATTAGCAATAGTATTTAGCGTACTTGTATTATTGCAGGATTCCCTGTTATACATAGAGTCAAAATCAACTGATGAGTAGTGACGGAGTTAATGGCATATATTAACTCCGTCAGCTCTTAATGACATACATTAACTTGTATCAAATTTTACAAATTTTCTTCGATTAATTAACAGCTTCACTATTAGTTAATGCTTATATTAAAATCAGCTGTAATTCTTTTATATTAATATGGATGTGTAGCAACTAGATATGAATTTTAATAATCAACTATTAGTCTTAAAAATATAGCTATAAATTAGCTATGTATTATTACATAGGATGGATTGAAACAATGTAACAACTACTGAAATATGTAATAACTACATATATGGATTGAAATGTGTAATAACCATTAGAGTTTACATACGCTAATGATTAATAGACTTCATAATGTATAAACTTTGACTCTATAGCACGTAATAATAATAGTATAGAGTAATAAAAAATACTGTATTTAGTTATAATTATTTAAAATATTTTAATAGAGCAATTTATTTAAAGACTAAAATATAACATTTTGGTGCATTCTCCTTTTAATAAAGCTTCTAGTTAGCTCCTCTTTGAATCTCACTTCAGCCCCTCTTTCAATCTCACTTCAGCCCCTCTTCATTTCTGGCTATGGTAAGCATAGAACCCTTGCGCTTCAATGACAATATAGCCAGAGTGGAAAGCGGAGACTTTTAGAACTACCTGCTGTCAAAAAAGTTTGAGAACCATTGCCATGGAACAGCCCGTATCCCACAGCAGAAATTGCTATGAAGGCTACTTCTACGCACCATCATCTATGATGAGAATGCAGAGGACAAAATTTATCTCTATACAAGGAAGAAATGTTTCGATCCAGTCGTCCCACCTCCCATCTCTCCCGATGAGTGAGATCTGAGCCTGGGGATGCCTGGAGGAGTGAGGAGGATTCATATTCTACTCTCGCTTTCCTAGCCACGTGAAAGTACAGGTTCTAGATCTAGCTTCCACGATGTTAGAAAGATGTAGATTATATAATCATTTTAGCTTTAGGAAGTTCGTAAGCCGGTTTCAAAATTTGCCTAATACCTTCAACGATTAGGTACCAGATTTGTTACATAGTAACTTTTTAGCTGCTTCAACTACTGAGTGCAGGCAGATGTTTGAAGGTCACAATCTGTGTATCTGTGTATTATCTGTGTATCTAAATTCCTTGCCTACGCAATTACAATAGTTATGATTTTAAATGATCCCTAAACTTTTATTATTTCTTCAACGAAGCCTAATTTTAACTTATGCTGAATGCAAATATCTCAAGCGATTGTAAGGTGAGTTACATAAGAATTGCTGAATTTTTTTCACACAAGATTATTTAGCTCTGGAGTCTGGAATACAAGTTATATGAATGAAATATTCATTGATTTTGTATAGAGAATCAGATGATTTATATTTCGATACAGTTTTAAATATTTAAGTATAATAAATTACTGTAGTACTGTGATAATGTAAAAGATATCACCACTGAATGTATCACATTTTAGAAATTTTTAAATAAAATTGCATTTCAGTTGGAAAGTGTTTCACAATCAATGTTTATGCATGATTGATCTTTCTTGTTTTTTTTTCAGTAAGATGTGTCGTAAAGAAGGTAATAATATACGAGAAAAGACTGTGACGCTTAGGAACGAAATTGGAAATTTTGGAGGGATATTTTCCCCAGGTGCACTACTAGTTGCCAATCTCTAAAACAAAACTAAGGGCGTTAACCGATGGATATCATATGGAAGCAAAGAGGCCCCTAAATGTCAGTCTCAAGATTTGGCACGAGACTTCAATACTTTAAGTGTCCGCCAGCAACTACTAACACACGAGAGCCTTTTAGACGAAGACCGAAAAAAAAAAACTGTAACAAAACAAAACATTAACCAAAAAAGACGAAAAAAGCTTGCCTTAAGTGGGCTCAGAAGTAACATAGATCTAAGCAGGAGTGGAAAAGGAGCTCTTAGGGACTATGAGTCGATAAACAGAGGGTTTTATTGTACGCGGAATGGCAGGGATAAAGTGGAGCGGGTAAGAACTTAATCACTTATTGTTTTGCTTGGGATTCGAAGTGAAGGAGAATCTCTTGTGCTGTTTTTGTGCGTTAAATATAACTTTATGTTTATTCAGCATTCTCCAACAGCTTAATAAAATGAAGATTTCAACTCGAGTAATAAAATTGTAGAACAAGGAATTTGTTCAAAAGGAATCGAAGACCATTTTTAACACTTTACAACATAGTTGAAAAGTGTTTATGATAGACACCTAGGTGGTATGAAAATTAATGCGGATGGCAGCAGAACCTACAAATACTGTAGAAACTGCCCAGATGAAGAATTTACACTGGAACACATATTTGACTGTCCAGCAATACTTGCGGCTTTGCAAAGCATTAGGGAATTCCCTTTCCAGGGAAATCTTTATAATGAGAAGATTGTGGATCTCGTTAAGGCAGTAATATCTGCACATGGTTTAGTTTGACCTCTTATGGACACGACACCAACCAACCAACCAAGTGTTTATGACTTTGTTCATTCTGTCTGTTTGTCTGTCCGTTAGCACGATAACTGCCGTAAAAATGACTTTATCAAAATGAAATTTTAGTATGTTTTTCAGACGGTCTGTAGGACCTATGGGAATATAAATGAATAATATCACCCAATTAGTTTTGGATTGAACCCGGGTTGAAAAAATAAAATACATTAAACCCTATGGGACCTAATTTTTCAAGCATTTTTAAGCGGATTTAAAATTCACAAATTGCTTCGAAATTTTTAGGAACTATTCAAATTTTTTCATAAAAGATATAAAAAAAAAAATTCAGCAGAATATATTCAGTAGTTTTTTAAATAAAAATTAAAATAATAATTACATATTTTATATGAAGCGATCACGTGACCATTATATGAAGAGATCATGTGACCCACTTCAAAACAAAATACGGCATCCATCTTGTGTCAAAATCGTGATTTTTAATGTTCTTTTTAATTCATATTCAGTGTTGTATCCGTCCTAAAACCGCTTTATTTTTGCTTAAATTATGCGCATCTACGTACTGAAACAACGCAATTACAATATATTTAAGTTTAAATGATCATCCAAATTTGATTATTTCTACAACGAAGTCTAATTTTCACTTATGGAAAATGTAAACAGCAAAATATGTAGAATGAGTTGTATAAGAATTGCTGCATTTCTTTAACGCAAAATTATTTAGCTCATGGAGTCTGCAATATAGCTGATATGAATGAAATATTCATTGATTTTACAGAGAGAAGGACGATTTTTTGGATGAAATTTTAAGCATAGAGTTTAATTACTTGTACCTCCATGGTCTTAAATTTTTAAATAAAATAAATTATTATAGTATTGTGATGAATGAAATGAATGGAAAAATGTTAATGGATGAAATGCTGCTTTTATAGAGAGAGCCAGGCGTGTTATATTTCGATGACGTCATTTGAATAAATTTCAGTTGTTTTCGATGAAGTTTTCAAATATAATAAATTATTGTAGTAATATGATAATTTAAAAAATATTACCGAGGAATGTATCGCATTTTAGAGATGTTTAAATAAAATTGCATTGCAGTTGGAAAGTGTTTCATAATCAATGCCTTATGCATGATTGATCTTTCTTGTTACTAATTCCTCATGGTCATGGTCCAGCTACACCTTCAGGAAGGCGATCACCACAACACGATACCGAAGAACCTATCTAGCCAAACCAACTCAAGACTCAGGAGATGGTCAGGAGAGAACTGTTCAAACTTGCATTTAGGACACGTTGGGAAAACTTTAAATCCCTGGACAAATGAAGGTTCTCTTGCATGCCCATTGACACCTGAGCAAAATTGTGCTTCTCCATAAACGAATTTGTCACTATAAAATTTTTCTATATAAATTAAACCCTTCGTAAACAATCCATAACCCTTCATTAACAATTCATAACCCTTCATAAATAATTCATAACCCTTCATAAACTCTTCGCGAGCAATTTATATTCTAATCAAGGGAATTATAAAAAGTTCTATTACCTAGTTCTAGTTTTCTGCGTTAGATATCCACAAACAAAATTTCATAGAGATAAGAGCAATTGTTTTTGAGTTATCGTGCTACATTAACTACTTTGTTAACTATATTCACATAACATTGGATCGAACGACTTTTTTTTTTTTTTTTTTTTTTTTTTTTTTTACAGTACCAATTCATTACAAAGTGACATTGCGTTCTATAGCTCTTGAAACCAGTTACTAAAATTTTGTCCATATTTTTCTTATTTCTAAAATCATGCATAGATACTTTTGAGATAGTTTGATCGAAAGTTATTTGAATGCAGTTGATGAAATAGCTACCACTAATCAAATGCACTTATTCTGAAGTACCACACCAATACCTGTTGTTTTACTAATTTTTGTTGTCTGTTTCGTTGTCTTTTTATTAACTGGTATTTTAACTGCAATGTTTGTAGCTTGTTTATCGTGCGAAAATAGCTTTTTTCCTTCGTTTTGTTTGTACTTCTTCATATTAAAAAAATCTGATGTGGGCAGCACGTGACTTTCCTTATATAATGCAATGAATTTACTACTTTTACAGTTAAAAAAATGTTATTCTTATAGTAGATACTTATATTCTTTCCAAGATATTGAATTTTCGTCAATGAGTCGTCATTTTCATTGATTTAGCGCCATTTTTATCCATTTGGCGAGTTTTTCGTTAATTTAGCAACATTAAAAAGTCGCCAAGTTGGTGACAATTCTACCAAATTCGTCGCCAAAATCTCGCCAAGCGTTATGGATGGAAAAATAAGTTATTCCTACAGCAGATAAATAACTATTGGCGTTCAAATACAAAAGTATTACTCAAAGTATCTTTTTTCCATGAATGGAACGAGCTGGATCCACGAGAATGATGTCACCCAATTTATCGCATGGTATTACATATGAAAAGTGAACATGCTTCTCAATAGGAAATATTTTTTTCTTTATTTTATATGAGTTTTTGATAATTTTTTTGAAAAATGTGGAATATCTCGAGAGCGGTTCATGTCAGCGTTCTAAACTTTATGTCAATCGTTTTCTAATGAAAATTTACATAAGAAATGTCTATTTGCGTAACTTCATTAGAGGTTTTGATTTTTTGACGATTTTTTCAAAATTTCACTCGAAAATTTAGGGAAGTTCTGAACATTCGACTGCTTATAAAAACATAGGCTTCCACTGTTTACGGATTGCAATTTTTGTACCAAATTTCGTTCGAATCAGTCCATTCGTTCGTCAGTTATCGTCTCCACAGATTCACAGACTCACTGACACACACACACACAGACATCACTTTAAAAATGTTCGATTCGTAATCAGGGATGCTTGAAACATGCTCTCCCGTCGAAAACTCGAATTCGAATTTTCGACCCTATCACAATATTTTCCGTATACATTATTGTATATAAGGAAAGCAATAGATTCTGCAAATGGTTATGCTTCTTATGACTATATTTTACTCCTATTGTGTTTCTATTTACGATATTTTGCTATTTTTTTCCCTTTACAGGGTTGTGTCTATTTTCCCTCCTTTTAATCTCATCATTTTCTTATTTTTTAAAATTTAACTATTTTATAGTCCTCATGAATTTTTCTCCTTCAGTTTTATTTCAAGTATCATATCAGTTTGGATTTTCAGTCTGACATCCATCGTCCGACGTGATGGGTGTGTGGGGAGGGCGAGCGGGTCGGCTTTATAGGGCTGAACTGAAATATTTATAGTCAGGGATTCGATTTCAGTGGATTACCACCCTGTATCGAATTTCCTCTTTTGGTGTTCAATTTCTCTTCGTCTGTTCCCTTGCCTGCCACCTTGCAGGTATATTTAATTCTTTGATCAGAACACAATAAGAAAGCTTTAATTTGTATTATTGTTTTTACACAAAATCATTTTCTTTAATCTGCAGTAAAAGTCGTGCGTTGGACACATCAAATTTTTTCCTAACATCCATACCATACGTAGCTGCCCATAAACAACATCTGTCTCAATAAAGAAGCAGTTTAGCTACACATGAATGGAACGATTTCACTCATAACTAGCTCAGGAAAAGATGGAGAAGATTTCATTTTAGTATATGAATAAAACAAGGGATGAATAGAAAGCAAGGAACCGTTGAAGATGTATACTAATATATGTAAAAATTTCATAAATAAGAGACATCATGAGGATTCACTGCATATAAAGTAAAATAAGTCGCAGTGAGAGGTAACTTAAAGCAATACTTTTCTTGATTTATTAAGCAAACTGGAAAGACAAATGATTTTTTCATACATAACTAGAATAACAAAATAATGAGAGACAGGATATAAATTTTACTATATTCTATGAAAGTTCCTATTTAACAACCTGATAAATGAATTTATACTTGCGGAAAACTTGACACTAAAGAGATTTATAGGAAAATCTGTAACCCCCCCCCCCCCCCCGTTAAGTTATAGCTCATCTAACTAATTCTATCAATAATTAAAAACTAAAAAGTTTCCTTCCTATTTCAATAATAAACGTATTCTAAACGGATACTCAAAATAAATTCTGTTGCTATGGGAACAATTTAGTCAATGCGCTTTCATATTTAGCGAGCACGGCACTTGTACGTATACATAGCGTCCACAATGTATTCAAGTTAGCCTTGCTGCAAGTATAAAACAAAATATCTGGAGTGTGATTCTGCACTCGTGTATTCATTTTTTTAAGTCCAGACTATATTTTTGCGTCCATTCGTATCACAATCAGTATTCAAATGAAAACAATGCGTTTTCTTATAAATTTTCGTCTGCTCGTCGTTATTAACAAAGTTTTTTGTCTTTATTCTGTAAAAATGTATAAGCTGGCAACCGGTCAGTCAAAACGATACATTGGATGCATGTAGTTCATTTGTAACAATTATACTCATGAAGCTAGAAAAAAGGGGATAAAACTTTTAATGATGAAAAACTTGAAAATATCATAATGCCTGAGAATTATATCTAGATGAAAAACTTGTACGCCTATTATACGTATACTTAGTAAATAGCGACGTTCTACGAAAGGTCCTAGGAAATATTATTGCCTCTTCTGCGACAACAAGAAAAATCTGATGTGGACAGCACATGACTTTCCCTGCAGACTCAAATTCATTTTTTCTTTATTTCTTTAAAAACTCACTAAATTCAGTTTAATTGCACAAAATGACACAAAATTTGCATTTTTAATTCAATTTCTGATTTTATTTGGTAATTGGATATTTTTCCAAAGACGGCATAAAAAAATGCGAAAAATCTCAAATATCTCTACAACGGTTCGCCCTAGAGTAATAGAGTTGTTCTTATTCTTTTCCTCGTCAAAAATTAAGTATAAAATAAGCATTTAATTGATACATTTGAACATACGTAGTCTTTATCTAGATATTGGCGATTTTTGCTGGCCATTTCGTAAAAAAAGGCAGGTTGTTCTTTTTCGAATTGCACCAAAATCTAATCAGCACCAGAGTGTCAATCTAATCAGCACCACATGTGATTTATCTACCAAATTTTGTGAAATTTGGTCAATTTGTATTTCAGCTAGAGGGAATACATGAGATTTTTGCGGGCCATTTCGCAAAAAAGGCGGGTTCTTTTTTTCCTATTTGTACCAAAAACTAATCAGCACCAGGGTCACACCCAAGGGTCTTACCTAGCAAATTTTATGAAATTCGGTACATTAGTTTTTGAGTTAGAGTGGATACATATCTTGCACAGACACACACACACACACACAGACGTCACGCTAAAAATAGTTTTTTCGTATTCTAGAGGTCTCGAAACGTGTAGATCCGTCGAAAACTGGAGTTGCGATTTTCGACATGATTCCAATAATTTCCCTATACATTACCATGTATTGCAGGGAAAGTAAAAAACAAAAGCAACAGTGACCTACTATGAATGCAAGAAAAATTACATAAGAATCAAAATAAAAAGTGACCAAAATGTTAAATGATATACATTATAAAGTACATTAATGTTAAGGTACTTTATACTCAGTCGTTTAAGATTCTCATAAATGTCAATATATGCATTGATTTGTAATGTAAATACTTCTATTTTTTTTCAAATATATAAAAAGAAATGTCTGCAAATTATAATTTGTTTGCACTTCAATTTGTTTCGATATTTTACTAAAAACAAGGATGATTTTTATATATATCTTAAATGCAAGTGCTAAAATTCATCATTTATTACTTTCCTTATATACATAATGTATAAGGAAAGTATTGTGACGGGGTCGAAAATTCGAATTCGAGTTTTCGACGGGAGAGCACGTTTCAAGCATCCCTGATCACGAATCAAACATTTTTGAAGTGATGTCTGTGTGTGTGTGTGTGTGTGAAAGTATGTGTGTGTGTGTGTGTGTGTGTGTGTGTGTGTGTGTGTGTGTGTGTGTGTCAGTGAGTCTGTGGAGACGATAACTGACGAACGAATGAACGGATTCGAACCAAATTTGGTACAAAAATCACAATCCGTAAACACAGGAAGTCTATTGTTTTTATACGCAACCGAGTGTTCAGAAACCCCCTAAATTTTCGAATAAAATTTTGAAAAAATCGTCAAAAAATCAAAACCACTAATAAAGTTACGCAAATAGACATTTCTTATGTAATTTTTCATTAGAAAACGATTGACATAAATTTTAGAACGCTAACATGAACCGTTCTCGAGATATTGTGCATTTTTCAAAAAAATTATCAAAAAGTCATATAAAATTAAAAAAAATATTTCCTATTGAGAAACATGTTCACTTTTCATATGGAATACCATGCGATAAATTGGGTGACATCATTCTCGTGGATCTAGCTCGTTCCATTCATGAAAAAAGATACTTTGAGTAATACTTTTGTATTTGAACGCCAATAGTCATTTATCTGCTGTAAGAATAACTTATTTCTTCATCCATAACGCTTGGCGAGATTTTGGCGACGAATTTAACGGAATGTCGCCAACTTGGCGACTTTTTGAAATGTTGCCAATTTAACGAAAATCTCACCAAATGGATAAAAATGACGCTAAATCAATGAAAATGACGACTAATTGCCGAAAATTCAATATCTTGGAAGGAATATTAGTATCTACTATACGAAAAACCTAATTTTTACTGTAAAAGTAGTAAATTCATTACATTATATAAGGAAAGTCATGTGTTGCCCACATCAGATTTTTTTTTATTTTGCAATTTAATGTTTAACAAAAGCGTAAGGAAAGTGTTTTCTTATACATTGTTTCATATAAGTAAAATTTACGTATAGTTAGTAATAACGTGTATACAAAAAAGTTAGTATTCTAGTATTAGGTCCAGTTATACTGCTATAAGATTTGTGGGTAACCTGGCTTCATTGTCTGAAGATTCATCGAAATCGATTTTATTTATTACATAAATTACAATTCTGTGCGCTAATACGATGTTTCTGGGATTGGTAATAATGTTTCTGCGATTGGTAATTCTAAGCTATTTTAACAGTTACAGAAAAAAAAAACCAAACATAACAGAAGCCAGACGTACAAACATATAAGATGTACAACCCATAGAAATCACCAGAATTCCCAGATGCTGCTAAACAATCTATAAATGGCTCAAGACCTGAAAAAATTGAGCAACTGTGCAAATAGAACTGCAGCTTTCGAAAATATTTTTAGAATATAGATGCTAAAAACGTAATCGGCATGATTCAGAAAATAGCTGCACTTTCAATACGAGTCAAGAACGTATGAATTCAAATAAACTCGACCCAATATATTGTCCCATATTATGCAATTTAAAAAGGTATTGGGAGAACATCCTCAACTTTATTTAGAAGATGGAGAATGTAAAGTAACTTAATGGAATCCCTTACATGTCTGGAATGGTGTAGTTGGTAGCTCATCTAGGCCTAATTCAGGAGCTCCGAGTGACGGTTCGATCCACGGCTGCAAGCAATTGCTTTTTGAGCTCGTTTAATATCCCACAATACTCACTGCTTAGTACGCCAAGTCAGCGATTCCCAACCTGTGTATCGGAGAACGCGAAGGGGTCATAAGGGGTACACGAAATATTCAGAACTTACGTAAGCAAACAAATCGATGTTTGTTTGCTTTTAAATAAAACATTCTTTATTGAAATTGCGGAAAATAAATTTGAAAATGCTAAAAATAAATTTGACTTTTATTTTTACAAAGCCAAATTATATTCCATTTTTGCTAAATCGCATGAACTTTTGTCGCCAATTTTAGTTTCAGGTTGAACCTCTTCGCAAAATTTTGTACAATCGAAAAATGGGTATACTCATGAGGGACTTTGGCTTCTGTTTCGACCATAATCAATTCGGTTGAAGGGTTCGGTAATAATTTATGTATCTGCAAAAATAAAAAATCTGATGTGGGCAACACATGACTTTCCTTATATAATGTACTGAATTTACTACTTTTAGAGTATAAAAAATAGGTTTTTCTTATAGTAGATATTTATATTCTTTCCCATGATATTGAATTTTCGAGTATTAGTCGTCATTTCCATTGATTTAGCGTCATTTTCATTCATTTGGAGAGATTTTCGTTAATTTGGCAACATTTCAAAAAATCGCCAAGTTGGCGACATTCCGCCAAATTCGTCGCCAAAATCTCGCCAAGAATTATGGACGAAGAAATAAGTTATTCTTACAACAGACAAATGACTATTGGCGTTCAAATACAAACGTATTACTCAAAGTATCTTTTTTCATGAATGGAACGAGTTTGATCGACGAGAATAATGTCACCCAATTTATTGCATGGTATTACATCTGAAAAGTGAACATGTTTCTCAATAGGAAATATTTGTTTTTTATTTTATATGACTTTTTGATAATTTTTTTGAAAAATGAGCAATATCTCGAGAACGGTTCATGTTAGTGTTCTAAAATTTATGCCAATCGTTTTCTAATGAAAAATTACATAAGAAATGTCTATTTGCGTAACTTTTTTAGTGGTTTTGATTTTTTGACGATTTTTTCAAAATTTCATTCGAAAATTTAGGGGGTTCTGAACATTCGATTGCGTATAAAAACAATAGGCTTCCAGTGTTTACGGATTGTGATTTTTGTACCAAATTTGGTTCGAATCGGTCCATTCGTTCGTCAGTTATCGTCTCCACAGACTCACTGACACACACACACACACACACACACACACACACACACACACACACACACACACACACACACACACACACACACACACACACACACACACACACACACAGACATCACTTCAAAAATGTTTGATTCGTGATCAGGGATGCTTGAAACTTGCTCTCCCGTCGAAAACTCGAATTCGAATTTTCGACCCTGTCACAATACTTTCCTTATACATTATGTATATAAGGAAAGTAATAATTCGCTAGTTTAACGAAATGCAAGGCTGATTGAAAGTATCAACCGGTGTCAGAGGCAAACAACAGCGTCTTTCATCAGGATAAAAAGACAAAACACCCGCATCAACAAAGGAAAGATTGTGTCTGAGGCGTTGAATTATTTTTGCAGATTGTTTCAGACAACAATTTGATCGAATTTTTATAAATAATTTATATGTTGCTATGCCTGATGAAAAGTGCGTATAGTAAGCTCCTGAGCATTATTTCCTACATTTTCAGCTGAGCATTATTTCCCACATTTTCAGTTGAGCATTATTTTCAACATTTTCAATTCAGCAGTATTTCATTTTCAGTGAAACATTATTTTCAACATTTTCTAGGGCCATTTTTAACAATAAATGCATTTTTTAAATATATCCATTAGTTAATTATAGACATGCTTTTAATATTTCAGTTTTGCATTTTTTCAATCTATTCTATTAACAGATATTTAATAGAACAGATGTAAGAAATAAAGTCAGTAAATATTTATCTGTACATGTTTTGTTCTCTAAAATTCTTACACTTTAAAAATTTTTAAGAGTTCATTTTTAATTATAGGAAATTGAATTTATACCTATCAATTTTATTACATTTACTAAATTGAAACAAGTGAGAAGGTACAATTGAAGGGAATGAGCAATAAAGTATTGCAATTGAAAAAACAATGGCAATACGGGATGGGGCTACAATTTAAAAAAAATATATTCAAGGGGAGGGGGGGGTACTTAAGTAAATAAAATTCGGATACCGAGAGGCTACATCTTCTATCTTTTCCTTTTAATAAAAATATTCATTAAAATTTTTACTACAATGGAATTTTACTCTTTAATGATTGATTTTGGAACTGCAGGTCTTCAAACTATGAATTAAGTTGACAAATTGTTATGTGTGTATCTATAATCGGGTTTCATAGATATAATGGTCTTAGCAACAAAACGAGTGATAGCATGTCTTTTTTCCAAGATGTTTACTGTCGTCAAAAATCAATAGCATAGCTTGGATTCCATGTAAATGTGCACAAGCAAGCCAATAGAGTCCTTGAATCATATGGACTTGAGACTTGCTCTAAATAAAAAAATATTTCGGCTAGAAATAGCTAAACATTTCGGACTATGAAATGTCCTTTGATAAAAAGTAACGGGAGACAACATTTAACGTCACGCATAAAAAGTATCCGATAATAATTGAACTTTGTGTAAGATCTAAAGTTCTAGGTGAATCGTCCACAGCTTGTTATCGCATCCTTGCTAGAACACACTGAGGTGAATTCTGACTTTCACCAAGCTGAATTTGTATTTTTAGCTCATTTTCGAGCACTTTGCAGAAAGTGGGCTTAAACAAAGTCTAAAGAGTAAAAATGAAGTTAATGTCTGTATGACAGTATGAAGGCTGGAACACACTGATGTGAATTCTGACTGCCACCAAGCTGAATTTGTATTTGTAGCTCATTTTCGGGCACTTTGCAGAAAGTGGGCTCAAGCAAAGTCTAAAGAGTAACAAGAAAGATCAATCATGCTTAAAGCATTGATTATGAAACACTTTCCAACTTCAATGCAATTTTATTTAAACATCTCTAAAATGCAATACATTCCTAAGTAATATTTTAAAACTTATCACAATACTACATTAATTTATTATATTTGAAAACTTAAATCTTCATCGAAAAAAATGAACATCAAATGACGGCATTGAAATATAAATTGCCTGGTTTAAACATCTCTAAAATGCAATACATTCCTCGGTAATATTTTTAAAATCATCATAATACTACAATAATTTATTATATTTGAAAACTTCATCGAAAACAACTGACATTCATTCAAATGACGTCATAGAAAAAATACCAGGCCTGGCTCTCTCTATAAAAGCAGCATTTCATTCATAACATTTCCCCATTAATTTCATTCATCACAGTACTAAAATAATTTATTTTATTTAAAAACTTAAGACCGTGGAGCTACAAACAATTAAACTCTATGCTTAAAACTTCATCCAAAAAATCGTCCTTCTCTCTGTAAAATCAATGAATATTTCATTCATATCAGCTATGCAGACTCCATGAGCTAAATACTTTTGCGTTAAAGAAATACAGCAATTCTTATACAACTCATCCGACATATTTTGCTGTTTACATTTTACATAAGTGAAAATTAGGCTTCGTTGCAGAAATAATCAAATTTGTATGATCATTTAAACTCAAATATATTGTCATTGCGTTGTTTCAGTATGTAGATGCACAGAATTTAAGCAAAAATAAAGCGGTTTTAGGACGAATACAACACTCAATATGAATTAAAAAGATCTTTAAAAATCACGATTTTGAGACAAGATGGGTGCCATATTTTATTTTGAAGTGGGTCACGTGATCTTTTCATATCATGGCCACGTGATCGCTTCATATAAGAGGTGCAATTATTATTTTAATTTTTATTTAAAAAACTATTGAATATATTTTGCTGAAATTTCTTTTTATATATTTTATGGAAGAATTTGAATATTACCTAAAATTTTCGAAGCAATTTGTGAATTTTAAATCCGCTTAAAAAATGTTTGAAAAATTAGGTCCTATAGGGTTCAATGTATTTCATTTTTTCAACCCGGGTTTAATCCAAAACTAATTGGGTGATATTATTCATTTATATCCCCATAGGTTCTACATACCGTCTGAACAACATACTAAAATTTCATTTTGATTAAGTCATTTTTACGGCAGTTATCGTGCTAACGGACAGACAAACAGACAGAATGAACAAAGTCATAAATACTTTCAACTTTGTTGTAAAGTGTTAAAAATGAAGCTAAGGTCTATGACAGTATAGAAGCTGGAACACACAGAGGTGAATTCTGACTTTCACCAAGGTGAATTTATATTTTTAGCTCATTTTCGAGCAATTTGCAGAAACTGAGCTCAAACAAAGTCTAAAGAGTAACAAGAAAGATCAATCATGCTTAAAGCATTGATTATGAAACACTTTCCAACTTCAATGCAATTTTATTTAAAAAAGTCGAAAATGCAATACATTCCTCGGTAATATTTTAAAACTTATCACGATACTACATTGATTTATTATATTTGAAAACTTAAACCTTCATTGAAAAAAATGAACTTCATTCAAAAGACGGCATTGAAATATAAATTGCGTGGTTTAAATATCTCTAAAATGCAATACATTCCACGGTAATATTTTTAAATCTATCATAATACTACGATAATTTATTATATTTGAAAACTTCATCGAAAACAACTGAAATTAATTCAAATGACGTCATAGAAAAAATAACACGCCTGGATCTCTCTATAAAAGCAGGATTTCATTCATAACTTTCTCCATTTCATTCATCACAATACTATAATAATTTATTTTATTTAAAAATTAAGACCATGGAGCTACAATTCATAAACTTTATGCTTAAAACTTCATCGAAAAATATCGTCCTTCTGTTTATAAAGTCAATTAATATTTCATTCATATCCGCCATGCAGACTCCATGGACTGAATTATTTTGTGTTAAAGAAATACAGTAATTCTAATACAACTCATTCTACATATTTTGCTGTTTACATTTTACATAGGTGAAAAATAGGCTTAATTGTAGAAATAATCAAATTTGAATGAGAATTTAAACTCAAATATGTTGTCATTGTGTTGTTTTAGTATGTAGATACACAGAATTTAAGCAGAAATAAAGTAGTTTTAGGATGGATACAACACTCAATATGAATTAAAAAGAACTTTAAAAAATCACGAATTTGAAACAAGATGGATGCCATATCTCATTTTGAAGTGGGTCATGTGATCGTTTCATATCATGGTCACGTGATCGTTTCATATAAGATGTGTAATTATTATTTTAATTTTTATTTAAAGAACTACTGAATATATTTAGCTGAATTTTTTTTTATATATTTTATGGAACAATTTGACTATTACCTAAAATTTTCGAAGCAATTTGTGAATTTTAAATCCGCTTAAAAAATGTTAGAAAAATTAGGTCCCATAGGGCTCAATGTATTTCATTTGTTCAACCCGGGTTCAATCCAAAACTAATTGTGTGATATTATTCATTTATATTCCCATAGGTCCTACAGACCGTCTGAACAACATACTAAAATTTCATTTTGATTAAGTCATTTTTACGGCAGTTATCGTGCTAACGGACAGACAGACAGACAGACAGACAGACAGACAGACAGAATGAACAAAGTCATAAACACTTTTCAACTTTGTTGTAAAGTGTTAAAAATGAAGGTCTGCATGGCAGTATGAAGGCTGGAACATACTGAGGTGAATTCTGACTTTCACCAAGCTGAATTCGTATTTGTAGCTCATTTTTGAGCACTTTGCAGAAAGTGGGCTCAAGCAAAGTCTAAAGAGTAAAAATGAAGTTAAGGTCTATGAGAGTATAGAGGCTGGAACACACTGAGGTGAATTCTGACTTTCACCAAGCTGAATTCGTATTTGTAGCTCATTTTTGAGCACTTTGCAGAAAGTGGGCTCAAGCAAAGTCCAAAGAGTAAAAATGAAATTAAGGTCTGTGACAGTATAGAGGCTGGAACACACTGAGGTCAATTCTGACTTTCACCAAGCTGAATTCGTATTTGTAGCTCATTTTTGAGCGCTTTGCAGAAAGTGGGCTCAAGCAAAGTCTAAAGAGTAAAAATGAAGTTAAGGTCTGTGACAGGATAGAGGCTGGAACACACTGAGGTGAATTCTGACTTTTACCAAGCTGAATTCGTATTTGTAGCTCATTTTTGAGCACTTTACAGAAAGTGGGCTCAAGCAAAGTCTAAAGAGTAAAAATGAAGTTAAGGTCTGTGACAGTATAGAGGCTGGAACACACTGAGGTGAATTCTGATTTTCACCAAGGGGAATTTGTATTTTAGCTCATTTTCGAGCACTTTGCAGAAATTGAAAGGTCTGTGACAGTATAGAGGCTGGAACACACTGAGGTGATTTCTGATTTTCACCAAGGTGAATTTGTATTTTAGCTCATTTTCGAGCACTTTGCAGAAATTGAGCTCAAGCAAAGTCTACAGAGTAAAAATGAAGTTGTGCTCTGAATGACAGTATGGAGAAAAACTATACACGCAGTGTTCTTAAAAAGTTACAGAAATATATTAAAACAAGTACAGTGCACACATGAAAAGGAATCCATATATAATATTTGCGTCCCAATCATACGATTAACAATAATTAATTTGTCATTATTTTGTCTATCGTATTTATCAAGCATTTTTCTCGTCGTAGAATCGATTTCTGCACGCAATCAAGGATACATTGAACGAAATGTTTTATTTTAGGGGGAAATAATATGGATAAATACAACGTATGAAAATGAACAAGAGCTAAGAATTTTAAATTTATTTTTAAAGTTAATAAACATGATCATGTAATAGTGCACACGATAGTCAAGATAGCATTTTTAAGCACATGCATCCTTTAAATATAAAAAATATTCATCCTTATAACGAATTCTATATGATCGACCGGTGGATGTTTTTCAAATTACAAAAATTTAGCCCCCCCCCCCCCAAAGAAAAAAAATCCCAAAGAGAAAATAGGTTGTACATCGTGCAAAACAAACTTGACAACAAGGGAAACTGAGCCACCACCAAGTCATATAGTCTACGTATTAAACCCCATCATTAATTAAAAACTAAAAGTTTGTGGTACAAAATAGATTGCTCGAGTTCAAATCAATCAATTCCTAAAATTCAAAATAAAAATTCTGACCATATACCCTTCATATTTGAATAAAAAGCATTCTCCATTACGATTCAAAAGTAGGGACGCTATTTAAGAGGTTAGGCTGTCCATGTCCCAAGTTATTATGCGTCTTATATAATTTTCCTTGCCGAATCATATTTTCATCATTACATCCATCAACTTCCCCCCTAAGAAATGCTTCCCCCCCCCCCACCGAAATTCTTGAAATGGCGCCCCTGGTTAACGGCTGTAGATGTAGTCATATTAATTGAAACATTACAGAAGTACACTCCTACACTGCCGAATGTCCCATATATAATAAATTCGGATGGTTTAAAATATGTATCTAGTGGGTTACTAGCGTATCTTTAAAATATGTATCTCTGAAAAAAAAAAAAAAAACGAGTGACCGAAAACATCAGATTACATCCCTTGTTAATTAAGATTTTTTTTTTAATTCATGACCCAGATTCTGTTTAATGTACGTCTAACTTAATTATACAGAAGGCTTTTTGTTTCTTTTTCTATGTATAATATATTTCTTATTGTTAAATAAAAACGTAATTTCTTATTTTACTTTTATCACTATACACAGTTATTTTTAGATGAAACAAATGCAGTGAAAATACACTTGTTAAATTTTCGAACGGGAATTAAGATTCTTATGATTTATGTTCATTTACATTCCTAATCTGCAATATTAATTAAAAGTAATTTTATTATTTTAAATTAAGTTTAACATATTATTAAAAATTATATTACATCCATTTTAAATAACTTTCTTTATAGAGTGCATAAGGTTCAACAGTGTCTATAATAATAAACTGTCTATATAATGATATTTTTTCCCCGGTCCCTAGATTATCGTTATTCACAGGTTCCAGTGTAGAGTGTTTGTTATTATTAACACTTTACAACAAAGTTGAAAAGTGTTTATGACTTTGTTCATTCTGTCTGTCTGTCTGTCTGTCTGTCCGTTAGCACGATAACTGCCGTAAAAATGACTTAATCAAAATGAAATTTTAGTATGTTGTTCAGACGGTCTGTAGGACCTATGGGAATATAAATAAATAATATCACCCAATTAGTTTTGGATTGAACCCGGGTTGAAAAAATGAAATACATTGAACCCTATAGGACCTAATTTTTCAAACATTTTTTAAGCGGATTTAAAATTCACAAATTGCTTCGAAAATTTTAGGTAATATTCAAATTATTCCATAAAATATATAAAAAAAAAATTCAGCAAAATATATTCAGTAGTTTTTTAAATAAAAATTAAAATAATAATTACACCTCTTATATGAAGCGATCACGTGACCATGATATGAAACGATCACGTGACCAACTTCAAAATATAATACGGCATCCATCTTGTCTCGAAATCGTCATTTTTAAAGTTCTTTTTAATTCATATTGAGGGTTGTATTCGTCGTAAAACCTCTTTATTTTCGTTTAAATTCTGTGCATCTACATACTGAAACAACGCAATGACAATATATTTGAGTTTAAATGAGTATCCAACTTTGATTATTTCTCTAACGAAGCCTATTTTTCACTTATGTGAAATGTAAACAGAAAAATATGTAGGATGAGTTGTATAGGAATTGCTGTATTTTTTTAATGCTAAAGAATTTAGCTCATCGAGTCTGCATAGCTAATATGAAAGAAATATTCATTGACTTTACCGAGAGAAGGACGATTTTTTGCGATGAAGTTTTAAGCATAGAGTTAAATTACTTATAGCTCCATGGTCTTAATTTTTAAATAAAATAAATTATTATAGTATTGTGATGAATGGCATGAATGGGAAATTATTTATGAATGAAATGCTGCTTTTTTAGAGAGAGCCAAGCGTGTTTTTTTTCTATGACGTCATTTGAATGAATTTCAGTTGTTTTCGATGAAGTTTTTAAATATAATAAATTATCGTGGTATTATGATAATTCTAAACTTGTTACCGAGTAATATATCACATTTTAGAGATGTTTAAACCAGGCAATTTATATTTCAATGCCGTCATTTGAATGAAGTTCATTTTTTTCGATGAATGTTTAAATTTTCAAATATAATAAATCAAAGTAGTATTGTGAGAAGTTTTAAAATATTACCGAGGAATGTATTGCATTTTAAACATGTTTAAATAAAATTGCATTGAAGTTGGAAAGTGTTTCATAATCAATGCTTTAAGCATGATTGATCTTTCTTGTTTTTAAGTAATGGCTGGCTTCTCTACAAGCAAAAAAATAAATAAAATAAATTAAACATATTTTGTGCTTCTTTTTTGTCTGATAGTAAGCGATTTTGCATCGAGTACAAAGTGCTCATATTGTAATATTTCAATATGTTGTTGATTTCAATATGTTGTATGAATTTAAATGGAAACTATCACCATGGTTTATTTCTCACAGGCTTGCTCAACAACGAAAAGTATTAAGAAATCACAAGAAAGATCAATCATGCATAAAGCATTGGTTATGAAACACTTTCCAACTTTAATTTTATTTAAACATCTCTAAAATGCGATACATTCAGTGGGGGGGGGGGGGGGGTAATATATCACAATCAGCCCCATATGTTCCAGTGTAATTTTTATCATAGTTTTACATGGTAAGTCCGGAGCAACGCCGGGTAATCGCTGCTAGTATTATATAAGTATAACTGAAACGTATTCATTTCCTTTAAAACACTAGAACATGGCTTTAAAAAATCTAAGTTTGCCCAATAAGCAACGAAACAAGTGGATTCCCAATTTCATTTATTATATAGATTAATTATAATTGAAATGTAATATTTGAACCGTATTCATTTCCTTTAAAACACCAGATCACGGCTTTAAAAAGTTTGTTTTAATAAGCAACGAAACTAGATAATACAGTAAATAATAACATTCCACAATCTACCTGAGTAATAAATTATTTAGACGTCGTTGACCACAATCAACTATTACTCATATATCTATATTTGGATGCAAACCATTATCACTGGCGCTTCAAAAATAGACCTAGATCTATTATCAACCAGTGATAAAGTGCTCAAAGTTCACAAAATTCCGCAGCGCAATTTCAGGCATGTATCGATTCTTGGAGAATAGTTACATGAAGATAAAAAAAAAAGTTGGAATAACGTCTTTCGATTGAAAGGAAGAGGAAATCGAAAGATAACAAAATAATTCATGAAGTTATAAATAGAAAGCTGCGTTAATTTCCAAGACACGGGCGTTTTTAATATGAAAGAGTTAATTGATAAAATATTTTTTACTTTTTCGATAGTATAGAATAGAGACTTTTACAGAAATGGTCTGAACTCGAAATTTTGATGAAATTGCTATTTTTAAGGCCTCCTGAACATATTTGAAATGCTTTTGAAATTATGCTAGTCTCACTGTGTGTATGTCTGTGAAGGATGGGATAAATTCACGATTCGCTATGAAATTTTTATGCGTGGTTACACTTTGTAAAACTATCTGGGTGGAATTCTTGCTATTTGCAGGATTAGAATACAAGTTATTAGTAATTTAAGATATTTCAGAAAATGTAGATATCTTTATGGCGAAACAAAGAAATTTCCTAAAACAATGGAAGTAGTATAGTTCACACGGGAGAATACTAATGTAATCTACACATGTAAAAAATATGTAACATCAATCACTGGTTTGACTGACACGTTCCATTTAAAAAATAATAAGAACTATTTTTTAATATTTCCGAGTAAGTCTCATAAAACGATACAGTATATTCAGATACTGATTATGATATGTATTATGATTATGATTCTATTTAGAAATTTAAACAATATGTACCAAAACTTCTCAACGTAGGCCTTTATTTAAAGGCGCATCCATTTATATTGATAAATAATAATATTTATCAATATATTGATATATTTTAATAAAATATATTGATAAAAAGCTGATATATATTGTTGCATTGATAAAATTTTTCATTCTCATTCTGACTATGATACATATTGTGATTATGATTCCATATTGTTTGGAAATCTAAAACATTATGAATCTAAACTTTAAAGAACAGTCCTTTTAAGGCGCATCCCTCTATATCGATAAAGTGACCATTAAAATCCTACAGTAATTTTTCATTGATACACTGATTAGTGATTACGATACATATTGCAATTTTGATTTCATGTTTTTTAGAATACTAAACAAACTATACCTAACAAACTTATAGTCTTTTATATTAAAACGCAATTCTAAATTTATTTTTGTTTCAAAAATAATCTTTTGCCTTTTATTATTTGTTTTGTCATTTAAGTTCAATTTTTTTTTATTTGTTTTTCATTCCAGAAATTTATAAAAAGTTTTTTTATTAAAAGTAAATTTAAATATCAGTGATAATAACCTTGATCAGCGATACCCAGTCACTAGATGACTTTTGTTGTGTTAAAAATTGCTATTGCGGCAAAACTTAAAGAATGCCGCAAAATAACAACCCATCTTAAATGTGTAAAATCTTTAAACATTTTATATGAATAAGCACATTTTTAAAGTCATTTTAAGAATTACTTTATATTTTCCAGACTCAAATGTAGCAATGAATTATTATTTTCAATAATAAACAGCATATGGACCAAGGGAACAGTTAACCAACTAAAAGTTAAAGCGGAAAATCTAATTCATTAATGACATTCGGCTAGCTGAGCTCCCAGTACATCATACCTCGCCGAAATTTTTTAAAAATTCGAATCGGTTTTCTCGTTGATTTTATGTTTTGACACGATTTTGAGCGATTTTCACACAAATTCGTTCTTTATAGCGACCGAAAATATTATCACAAAGTTTCCATCTTGACACCATTCGAAAAACTGAAGACTGTTTTTTCCAGCGATCGTTGAATCAAATACGTAGGGTAATTCCTTCATATTTATTTATTTATTTATTCTTAAATACATTGGAATTTGCATTTTTTGTTGTCTGATACTTCACCCTCATCCGAAAAAGAAAGATTAGCACAATTTTAGAGTTTGGTACAAAAGTTTGTATATCTTCGAATTCTAACAAAAATGTTTTTTGATTAATTACTACATTGATTTACTGCATTGTTTTTACTACATTGTTTTGCGATTTTTCAAGCAAAGGCATAAAAATTTAAACTGGCCGTTAATAAAGTGCTGTCGAGTTTTCTCTCCAGTAGACTGTGTATGGCCGTCACAACATGCCTTGGAACTGACGGTGCGGTTTAAGCCACGCCTTCTCTCCTAGGGAAAGGATTCAGTTTCGTTTATTTTATTTCATTTATTTTGCTTTCCAAGGTTGAGGAGCGCATGCGTGGGGATTTAGTTTGAAACAAAAAGAGAAAGATTTGGAAACTGAGGCGGTTAGACGATGCGATTCTGTAAATGTATCATTTAAGTAGCGAGAGCTTATTTAGGACCCCGAGCAACGTCGGGTAATTCGTTCTAGTACTAAATATAATATTTAAAATATTATATATTTATATAAGTTGTACGCAATTTTACGAAATCTTAAAAGATAAGCATCATTTAATAACCGTTAATTTCCTTTAAAAAATATCGAAATGCATTTTATTCGGAAAACTTTTTTGATTTATATTAAATTTTAATAATTTTTAATCAAAAAATTAATTTTTTTTAAACAATTTGGCAAAAGTTTTCTTAGTTTTTATCCAGTTTTGTTTATAAAATCATAAAATAAAACAATAAGCACAAACTATTTTTTTTAATCTTATCAACCCGTTTACTATTTGTCATTTATTTTCTCCAAGAAAGCATGATCATCGTAAATATCGTAAAACCAGAAACCAGCTTAGAATATAACTGCAGATAGAAAAATTCCGCATTTATGCGGTTTCTAAATGTAGTATTCAAAATGTAGTAGAATGTAGTATTCTTTTCAAATTCATATACAGTGGTGATGAATTTCCAAATCTTAAGCACAATATGATAATTTAAAGCTTCACAAATCGGGACATATGATATTATCTGCTTTTTCTTCGAGTTATTATAATTAATATTTATTTCAATTTCATACATTATTTCAGTTTCAGGATCAATATTGCGAACTATTCAGATTTTGAGCGAACACCTTCCTCCTATTATTTTTCTGTATTTATAAATAGAACATATTTCCGACAAAATAAACGAAAATTGTTTACATTTTTATCCATTAAATTCGGAGATACAAACGTCCAAGGTTTTTACTTTTTCGTAACGTTCCGATTTTAGCTAAAGATACCCCAAACATAGATGTAATTCATATCAAAACATTTCATAAAATCCTGGAATATATCGGACTTTCCCGATGAGCGCGCTATAACAAATGTAAATAAAATATAAATGACAAATGTAAATATAATGGCGCAATGGATCATACAAATTCCATTTTATAAATAGTAATCCTTAGAAAATAAATTAAAAAATATTTTCATTATTCTTTGGAATAATCAATATCGAATTTCAGGAACAGAGGTATTGCTAAGTACATTCTCTAAACTTAACTTAGACTGGATAGAAGACTCGTGAAAAGATTTTAAGTGATGTTCTAAATGCTTTTAACTAATTTTCAGTTTGTAATAGCAAAAATTTGAAATCACACAAATTTTGTTTACCAAAAATATTTTTCTACTAAATAGCTTTAAAAATATTAAAAAGTTGTTAAAAAAAAATAATAAAATTCCGGTATACCTGCATCGGAAAGAAATTTTCTTAACTTTAGAAATTAAATAAAATACCCAGAGCTGCATGTTTTAAAATTGTCCTTTTGTTAACTTTCACAAAATATTGATAATTATATTTGAAAAATGTTATTATTAAATGTGTTGTTTAAACGATTTTACAGCATTAAATTTTTAATTTGGTCCAAATACATCTAAGAATTTACGATTCAATAAAAGAAGCATTTCCTTTTCTTTCTCAGGTTAACAGAAAAAAAATTAAACGAGTTTTTAAAAAATAAAATCGGTAATTTTCTAATAAGAAATATATTTAACGTATTTTTCTATAAATAGTATTACAAAGAAAACAAACAAACAAAAAACATAACTTTAACATATAAAAACTGCTTTCTTCTGAGAAAGACGCTAATATTACTCAAAATACGTTTTTTCACTCTTTAACTGTAATTTGGTAGTAGTCTATTTTCTTTAAACACTAACGGTTCAGAAACGTTTTTATTCCATGCCAGCCGTTTTTTTTTTTGACGTAATATCATACATTTATTGTTATAAAACATCATGATTATTTCATAATTTCTTCAAAAACTTTTATTTTGCAAACGTTTAACTATCACTCAAAAAGTTGTTAAAACAAATAACTAACATTAGAACATAATAAATTTTGATAAATTTAAAATAATTAAATTCATATGCTTGAAGACTACAATAATTTCATACATAATATGAAAAACGCAAAGATTTTCATATAAAAAACCCAAAAACTTTCATATAAAAAGCGCAAAAATTTATATTTTTCATTCATGCATGCACAAGCGTATTTTATTGAACATAACCAGTGACGGAGCTACGAGCCCACAGCATCCGCGTCTGCAGGGGAGCGCAAGTGGTTTGAAGGGATTTGGGGGTCGAAAGCCCAGACCATCCGACTCGTCCTAGGACTTAGAGCACTTCGATGGAAAATTGGGGGTATAAAATTGGGGATTTGGGGGTGTAAAAGTAATGCATGATAACATGAGGGTTAATTGGAAGAGAGGGATATAGGGGGTACAATTTTTTAAGCTACGGGAAGCACAACCAAGCTACGTCACTGACGTGAACCGGCTTAAGTAAATTTACTAATAAATATAAACTGGACATTAATATAAAATATTTAGTACTTTTAATTTTAAAAATTATAAATTTATTGTAAAATATCGACTAAACTGAATGTAAATTCTCAATAACGATTTAAAAATGTTTCTAATATATATTTTCTATATAATTGCTCAATAGATAAAAGAATAATATAAAAGATAACATTTTTAATGCACCAAGTAAACATAATATGTTTGTATGATCTACGAATTAAAATGCAAATGAAAATGTGAATTTTTCTCTTTTACACAGTATTCTGACTATTTTTGTTGTAAAACCGCAAAATAAAATTAAAATCGATGAATATTTAGCAATTTGAATAAACTTGCAGGGGAATAATATATAAACAAGCTGTATAAAATGACAACAAATATAAAAAATTTTAAACTTACTTTTCTGACTTTGGATATTCAGGAAACGTTGTCTGAATAAGTTCTTGAATTGTCCTTAGAGAAAGTGGTTCGGCAGATATACCTTGAGCTCTGTGTTTTCTACGACTGTGACAATTATTTAAATTTAAGTTCGGACTAAAAACAGATTGATATTTATCAAGAAGGCATCTTAGCCTCTGAATTTCTTCATCTTTTTCTTCTATAAGTTCTTTTAATCTTTCGATGACTTTTTGTTGTTTAAAAATGATGTCATGGACATCTTCCTCAGTATCCATCTGTATAGGCGACATTGGCATTTTGATCTTAAAAATTGTCAATTAATTGTTTCTTTAAATATGTCAGCAGTGCATGTCAATTTTTACGGGAACGTAAACAAATCATAATCAATAATAAAAAAAAAAAATCCCGAAAATTGTGCATTGTATGCGCATGGTTAATGTTAAAGTGTCAAAACATGTTAAGCATTTGAACAGGCACTGTTTCAGATAAACAAATCACAAGCAACGTTTGTCACATGTTTAATAGAGTAAAAACCATGAAGTTTCATCCCACTGACTGACACAACTTGTTTCATGAAGCTGTTTATAGCGCTCAAGAAGTACAGGTATTTAATCAGTTGCGCTCTCGAGCTCTCTGAGATAAAAATAGATTTAAAATCCGGTGCAGAAGACAAATTAGGTTGAGTTGCAGTTTGACTGCTTGAGGAGTTGCAGAAACACCAAAAACGTTTTACACCATGGTGGGCTCTCCTGGGATTTATGGATAAATATTTATAACTTTTCATTATTTGAAAATAACATATTTATTTTTAAAAATTGAACAATTTTAAACCTAATGTTATATTTAAAAGAATAGCATTTTCCCGCAGAAATCATTTTGTAACAAAAATATTGTAACATGAACTTATTTGGACGAAAATTAGATCAAAATCATAAAGAAACATAAGGTAATATTATATGATTTCTGCTTCAGATAATAATTAATTAGCCCCATCTTGAAACGAGATTTTGCTTACCACGATTCCCTTGACGGTGACCGATCAGATCGGTAAGAATCAACGAACTTATCGTTTTGATTGCAATTTGGCAATTTGCAAAACAAAATCAAGCCATATATTTGTTGTGTGATCACGGGTGTTTTGAAAAGTATAACTAAACTACTATATTTGGTTTAAAAGATATCGATGGATACCGACGATACCAATCGCAAAAGAAAAACTTCAGATACCCCTGTGTGTAAATACGGATTGTCATGCTACCGGAAAAATCCAGATCATCATAAGAAATTCAATCATCCTTGGATCCAGCGAGATGTATTTATTCAGTTTTTATTTAATTTTGCATAATTAATTATTCTTTCACTAGTATAAAAGCCCGTCCTATGACGCTAATAAGTTGTTAAAAGGGCAAAACTGTGTTATAACGTTTTTCTGAAGTTAGGGTGAGTGCTCTGGTTATGGCCACATTTAGGAAAGTATAAGTTTAAAAATTTATCCTGCTTATGCCCTATTAACTATGAAATGATACACATGACATTTAATAGTAAATTTAATTTAGTTTCAGGTAAAAACGACATTTTACAAAATTTTTGTTTTCCTTGAAATTTAAAAAATAAACAAAATCTTTCACTTTGTATCAGTTTTGGTTGCCATGTCACCAGTTATAGCCATGATAATTAACTGTTATTTACAACTATAAAAGCGTAGATAAATTCATATTCTGATGCCTATAGTGGGTATTTAATAACTGTAGGCCTATCTAGTAGATGTAAAATAATTAAATTAAAAAGCTATTACAAAAATATTAATTACAAAATGTATGTGGAAGACATTTCATAATGAGGTAAATACAACACATATTTAAGATTGATAAAATGTGTTATAAATTTAATATTATTCAAATTCTTCACTATAGACATCAGAGGGGCGCGGTAGCCCATTGGTTAGCGCGCTGGAGTTGCACTCGGTGGGCCCGGGTTCGATTCCAGCCACTGCCAAAACTGCCGCCGTGTTCATGCGGAGTACGATCACGTTAAACATGTGGGTCCGAAAGTCCTTCCGAGAGGTTGGTGGTAGGGGAAGGAGGGTACGGTCTCTGTGGATGCCTCCCCCACTGGGTTCCGGTCTAAATTGGGTGGCACTTCCCGACCGTCCAAACAGTTACCTTACACCTTTCTGGTAGGTCGGACGGTCTGGGTTTCAACAACAACTATAGACATCAGAATCTTCATTTAGATTGGCATAATTCATGTACAATAAAACACAATCATCATCTGAGTCTGGCATAGGTTGAAGAATGCGAGTTGCATTAAGGTAACAATGCAACTAAAACTGTGGTCTTTTCTCTGCAAAAACTGCTAAGCTGTAAAGTAATGTAGGATTTATGTCCATCTAAAGAAATTATTACTGGAAATAATGTTTGTGTTCCGACTAAATAGGAATGAAAAATAACTCATTAAAATGTCTTTCCAGTCATTCATAAAGTCTGAAATAGTATCTACTACCCAATGCTAATGAATGATGAGTGAGCAATAGTAATTAAGCTTTTAAAACTGGCATACCATCCATAATTTCTATTATCACACTTTCCACTTAAGAACAAACAGCATGGACTTTCCATTTTTACACATAAGCCCACTTTCTGTCTTGCCATATGCAAATTTAGTGTAAAACCACAGAAACTACTAATTACATTGTCTATGTAACATACATTTACATTGTAGCACTATTTAAAATAATTAAATTGCCAAATTATGATGCTTAATGTACATGGCCAAAACTGGGGTACATGTTGTTCCACTTTTGGACACCTTTATGGCTAAAAGTGGAGTGTATGTGGAACTTATTGTACCAGTTTTGGCTACCTTTAGAATAAAACTAAAAATATTTCTTTACTTATAGAATTACCTTTTAATTGCTGCTAAAATATCATAAACTTTTGTGAAATCGATGATTCAAAATTATTGAAGAATAAAAATTTCAAAACCTTGTTGCTTGGTTAATAAAAATTTTAAGATCTATGAGAAAAGAGAGCACATTCACAGATTTATTTTTCTGATGAGTCCTATGGTATAGGTGATTAACCAATGATGGTACATATAATCAAAACAATGTTTGCTAAATGGAATAACAAAATTTATTGGTTAAATAACACATTCAATTGTTAATTATTTGTAAAATTGTTATAATGTGGCCAAAACTGGAGTATATTTACCCCATGAATACTGGTTGTTATTTTTGTAGAAAAATTCACTAAAATTGCTGGGTGTGATTTCATTTGCAATAAGAATACTTTATTAGTAGCAGCATAAAAATTTGATTAAAAGATTCAGTGTAAGAAATGGGGTTCTACTTCAGAACAAAAAGGCCTTTACAAGAGCAGATTCATACTTTTTATTACTTTTTGCTTTTTTGATACTGTTGCGTATTGTAAATAAAAAGACAAGTTTTTTACCCTGAAACCGGTTGATACTTTTCATGTTCTTACTAACGAAGTATTTTTATTGCAGAATGATTGTTTTGCTTGAAACGAAATATGTAATGCAGTGGTTTTCAAATATTTTTAATGCAACCCACTTTAAGTAAAGCATTTAATGTTTAAAAAAGTTTAAGCTGTATGCTAGGGATTGATATCACTGTTAAAAGTTTGTTTAAACAAAATAATGTATGAAATTTACATACATTATATGGGGTGTTATATAAAATACCTCATAATATTTTTAATGTAACTATGCTAAAAAGTATCTGTAAAAAGATTGAAGATAGAAATATAAATTGGTTATAAATTCAGACAATGATTGTGAATTTCTGAAGTTTGTAGCGTGATCAACTGTACATCTTCGATAATTTTTGCAGAACCTGAGAAAATTTGAGCTTGGGGAAAGTCCTCTCATATCACCCTCTTAGATTCATTTGCTACTGACCATATGTAAAATTTTATAAACGTGTATTTAATATATTATGCCATCAACAGTGCCATAACTTACCTTATTGTGCACTTAATACAATTTTGGGTTGAAATGAATTGCATGCTGACTGAGGAACATTCAAATATTTTACAGAGAAACACAACACTCTATACTAGTGATCACACATTTTTTACTGCAATGTTTATGTTATTTGGCTTACACGCATGCCTTGCTGTTGGTTTACACATACAATTTTGAAAAGTTACATGTGTTGTGTTTTCATACCGGGGGGGAGGAATTATTAGACATTTTTACCAACCAGAAAAAATATCTACCAACCAATTTGCATGCACTGTTCAAGGTTCTTAAGTTTTATAAGCAAAAAGAAATAAGACCCCAAAATGCAATTTTTACATACACTTTAATACATTTCGCATACATTTAAATACAGTATCAAAAATAATAAAATTATGTATGTTGCTAGACTTTCATAGCTTTTTTTTGTTATAATGTACAATGTGCACACAACTTAATTTTTGTTATAAATAATCATTTAAATTTGAGCACATACTTACGTATATATAGCACTGGCAACAACATTAATGGAACATACATAGAATAACAGATTCATTTATTTTTAAATGTAGTACCAGGGTTCATCCTAGATGTTTTTCACAGGGTGGCCCTCCCCACTACTTTTAGAAATTAGAAAACTCGCCCCACTGCCCTCAGAAATTAGAAAACCCACCCTACCCTGCATGCCCCAGTATTATAATTTTGTGCCCTGACATCAAAAAATGCCACCCTTTTAAAAATGACACTTCTCCATATATTCTCAAATTTTCAAAACATCGAGAAATGTGTGACGTTTTTTCTCATTCATAATTTATTAAAGCCACGCAAAAGTCACGGCAGTATTTTTGGCAAAGTATTTTTTTTAAATTTGTAATTGGGCCCTTTTAAAAGTATGTGCCCTTTTCAGTATGTGATGTGCCCTTTTTCGGAAGGTAGCACCCTGCCCTTTTTAAATCCTAGAATGAACCCTGTAGTACTTTATGATATAGGAACGTTAGTTGTTATTTTATAAAAAAATGAATATAGATGGCTATTACTAGTCAGAGTCTTCCCCAGAATTGAAACAGGCCAGGATGCTATTACATCAAAAGATCATTTAAAATAATTAAAGGCACTAAGTTACAGAGCAAAATTAAATGTATCTTCGCTACAGCCGCATTATTAGCGATGAGTCTGCTTAGTGTCTGGGTATGCGGTCAACAGATACTTCATCAACTGCACTATTAGCCATGACTTGTACATGTAACGGAAGTGCATGATTGACAACTACTTTATGACCTGCACCATTAACCGTGACTTTTGTGCGTTGTTGTTGTTGTTGAAACCCAGACCGTCCGACCTACCAGAAAGGTGTAAGGTAACAGTTTGGACGGTCGGGAAGTGCCACCCAATTTAGACCGGAACCCAGTGGGGGAGGCATCCACAGGGACCGTACCTTCCTTCCCCTACCACCAACCTCTTGGAAGGACTTTCGGACCCACATGTTTAACGTGATCGTACTCCGCATGAACACGGCGGCAGTTTTGGCAGTGGCTGGAATCGAACCCGGGCCTACCGAGTGCAACTCCAGCGCGCTAACCAATGGGCTACCGCGCCCTGTGACTTTTGTGCGTAGCGGAGGTGCACGATCGACAGCTACTTCAGGAACTACACCTTTACCTGTGGTTTGCATGCGTAATGGATGTGTGCAATTGACAGCTACTTCATGACTGTCCCGTTATCCACGACTTTCGTGCATAGCGGAGGTGTGCAATCAACACGTACTTTGTGAACTATCCCTTTTGCCATGGCTTTCGCGTGTAGCGGAGCAATTGACAGGTACTTTATGAACTGTGCCTCAAGCCATGACTTGCGCGCGTATCTGAGGTGTGCGACATAGAGCTAACTTCATGAACTGCACTGATAGCCGTGGCATACATGCGTAGTTGGGGTGAATGTTAAATGAATGGAGGTGAATGTAGCGGAGGTCGAAAGTTACTTCATGACCTGCACCATTAGCCGTGATTTTCATATGTAGCGGGGCACGCCTTCTTTATGAACTGTGCCATTAGCCGTAACTTGCGTGCGCGATCGACAGCTACTGTAAAAAAATCTATTAAAGTTGAGTTTTTTCAAATAGCAACAAGGCTGGTCACCAGAAGCATGACTTGAGCTATTGGAAGAAGTAATGTATTTGTTTATTTTGTTTCTTTAAATGGAGGAATGAAGTAGATGTTTATCTGTTTTTCTTTGACGTTAAATCACTGTTTTATTCTATTATTATTATTTGGAGGAAGGGGGAGGTGATAACACTCGGTCAAAAACTTAGCGGGAAGAGCTAGCTCTACATTCTCCGTGAGTGAAGGCCGAAGGGCCCTTCTTATACGCGATGCACAACGCACAGATCCAGATAGTTATTGCATAAACCGATTTTCACATCCACGATGACTGCTCGCAACTGATTCCGAACCTTAATTATGTCGGAATTTGCGGTCTGCCACGTGTTTCAAGCCTTTGGGAAGTCTCCATTTTTTGGTGCAATCGGGCTTGCTTTGAGATAGAATTTTAAAATTTTACGACTCAAATAAAATTGAACTCGCCAAGTGAAAAACTGGACTCGCCAATGGCGAGCTGGCGACTACCATAGGTAGGACATGCCCCTGGTTACTACCATATATTATAAATTTGGTGCATTTTATCCTAATTCATTCTTGAGGGCCACATGTCTATATTTGAAATAAAAATGTTGCTAGCCTCTTGTTAACATGATTTGTAAACAGGAAAATGCAGTTAATACAATCGGACTTGATTCTCCTTATCTCTAAAGAGTACTACTTAAGAGAAATATCTGTGTTTGCTGCTGTCTTCTTTGCATAATTACTTTGGAATTTTTTCCCTAATGATAGAAATTTCAGTGTAAATGTTTGTGTAACTTTCTTGCGTATCCAAATAAGATTTCTTGCACTGGGTGAAACTTGGAACAGTAGGGGAGACTGGGAGTCTAATTTAAAGAAAAATGTTTTGCAAGACCATACAGTTTATTATCAAAATAAAAATACAACTAAAGTACATTTCACACCAGAGTAGAAAAATAATTTATTTTAAAAAGCAGCAATTTGTGGATCAAGCTCCCCATATGTGAGAGGTTAAGTAAATGCTAAATTAGAATAGGACTATCTTTAAAAATTGAACAGTTAACAGCACTTACAGTCAGAAAAATCAAAATAAATTCTTAGTGCAACTTGTGTAGTTCTTACTGATATTAGATTCGGCAACTTTATCATATCTTTCTTTGAAGCAGCAAATACATCTTCAGGCTCTGGGTAGATAAAATAATACTGCATAAATATATGTAAAAATTCTATATGGTATTAAATAATATTTAATATGGTATTAAATAGTGACCATGGAATTTAATGGAAGAAAGATAATCCACATGGTCATAGTTTCGTAAGTCATAGATCGGTATTAGGAATTTTCAGCACTGGGTAAAATGTTGTTGTTGAGACCCAGACCGTCCGACCTACCAGAAAGGTGTAAGGTAACTGTATGGACGGCCGGGAAGTGCCACCCAATTTAGACCGGAACCCAGTGGGGGAGGCATCCACAGGGACCGTACCCTCCTTCCCCTACCACCAACCTCTCGGAAGGACTTACGGACCCACATGTTTAACGTGATCGTACTCCGCATGAACACGGCGGCATTTGTGGTAGCGTGCAAATCTAGCGCGCAAACCACGGGGATACCGCACCCGAGATGGCCAACAGCACGCGGTGTTCCGAGGTGGTCACCCACCAAGTACTAACCGCGCCCGATGCTGCTTGACTGGGTAAAATGTAAAATTTTCTTTAGATTTCTTTCACAAAGGAAAACATTTGCATTATCAAATTTTCTGCTTTAAAATACAAAGGTTTCCTAACCAAGAAATCTTATAGAAATTTAATATATCATGTTTTTCTTTGCTCTGCAAGGATGAAACTATAGTTCTCTGACCTTCTGCCGGAAGAGTCACAAACAAATAGTTTGTATATAAGGTGTAGACTCTTGTTAAATACATAAGGCAAAATATTTTGACATAATAAATGGGCTTGTCTGTTTATCTATTCATCCATTGGTCACATAGCAAAAAATCTGAAAACCTAACACTAATTCAAGATCTTTCATCAGGGTACCCTTCACCTGAGAATTCAGCCTTGTCTTATGGGGCCACAAACTATTTTGTGATTTCATAACTGTTTTGGAAAGAGATTCATGTTTCTTGTACTTTGGGAAGAGGTTAAGTGGTGTTTTAGAGATTATAGTAAAGGGGCACAATTGAAAAATCTTCTTTCTATATATATAAATGGTTGAGCATTATAGAATGCAGACCATTTAAAAATAAATATTTGTTTATCTGTGGATGCATTTATATTAAAGTAAGCTTATAGTTTTATAAATATAGTTTTGAAATCAAAGAATATAAGCTTATAAAACAATATCTGCACATTTCTATGTCAAAGAATTTTTGATCCATAAATTAGATGTTAAATTATGTTAAAATTATGTAAATATTTCTTAAAAATAGCTAGACTTATATTTAATACCCATGCGAATAATTATAGAAAGAAGCTTTGAATCATGGGACAAGCCTCCCTTACATATCATGGATCAAGCCTTCCTTGGTAGTGATTTTGGTTTTGATTCCAGAAAACTTAAATTAGGTATTGATTTGAAAAATAATAAAATAGTAATTATGTAGCTATGGTTTTGAACTTTCAGCATATAGTTAAGTTTGAATTCTTATGTTTAAACAAATTTATTGACAAAAAAGCTTACAAATTGGAACAGAAAAACTTACTTTTTGATGATGAAAACAGAAAATCCAATCTAGTTTGAATAACAGACTAAGAACAACTACCAAATTTTGATAGGTAATAGAATAGCTTACATCTGCAGAATGTTCTGCCGTCTGTTGGAAGATTTGAAAGCTTGAAATAAAAGAAAAAATCATTGTGGATCAACCCTCCCCAGTCTCTCATACTACAGAAAATTGGAAAGGAGTGAATATTGGAGCCGATTTACCCTCATGGCATGGGGACACTAAGTCGTAATTTATTGTGTGACCTCTATATTATGTTGCTAATTTGTTGATAATCTCACTGGTTCTTAAAATACCAGAACAAGCCTAAAATCAATTGCCCAAGTACAGGGGAAAAGATTGCAACTTACTTCTCCCTTCACTTGACCAAATACTCTACACTCACCTTGGTAGAAGTTTTTCTTGGCCTGATGTCACCCAATTCATACCGGAACACATTGGGGGTGGCAGCAACATCCTTCCCCTGACCCATCAATATTTGGATGGATTTTTAGACCTACAGATTTATCATACCCATGCTCCACATAGATACAGGGATAGTTTCGTGCAGCATCTGCCATCAAGGATCGAACCCGTGACCTCGGACTATGATCCATCCCCCTGTCGTAACCACTGGAATATCCCTGTCTCTATCATGTATTTTTCATTTAGTGAAGGATTTTAGGACCTTTTCCTCTGCCGTAGAGAAGAAGAATGTTAAGTACATTGTATCACTAGATAATTTTTATGTTAAAATTCGTTGTATGTTACAGTGTTGAGTATATGTTATAATCAAATCTGTATACGTAACAGTTGTTGAAAGGAAAGGATTAAGAGGGAAAAAAAGTTTGCTATTTCAAAAATACATTCCTTTGTGGAATATTGAAATATGAAGCATATTATTTTATTTGTTTAATGGACTGGACCAATCAAAATAAATGTTAAGGTGAGTAATATTTATGCTTATATTTATTTTTTATCAGATATAACTAATAGGCCTTACAGTAACTTTTGCATTTTATAACAAAACTCAGACCATTTAGCTTTAATTGATTCTCACCCCTATCTAGGGACTACTACAACATAATACAACAGGTTCTTTCTTTTCTTTTCATAACTATATAACCATAATAACCAATATCTGAGCTTTTTATTATTTACAATATCATAGCTTTAATATGCATATGATATTGCTAATCCAAGAGTATGAAAAATACATTGTAATAAGTCCATACTTCACTGTATCTAAAGTCATTATAAAAAGATGATACTATCTAAATCCTAATAGAATTCTCTACCTCAAACTTTTTCTGTAGGGGAGAGTGGGGCACCTTAAGAGTGACATTTTTCAGTTATTGATTTTTATATATACTTTTTATAATTCTATATCTTAACCAAACATTTACCTCATATATACATTAAACTCTTCCACATAAAGTAAAATTATAATCCACTTCAAATGCCTTATACATAACTGGTAAATATTATTAGAGCAAAGCAAACACAGTGAGCATTGCTCCCTCTGTCAGTGACCCCAATTGCACAATGTTTGCAACCCTATTTCTAAATAATTACCGAACCGATTTGTATAATTTTTGGAATTCAACAGTCAACTAGAGTTCTATAAACTACAATCGTTTAATACTAAGGAAAACTGGATGTCTCCCTGGATACATTAAAGAAATATTTATTTATAACAGTGAAGCACAACCTTTTATGTACTAAAGGCCACATATAATCTTGTTTTTAAATCAGGGACCACACAACGAAAAATAAAAATATTTTTCATGTTTTAAAAATAATATAATATAGTTAAATAAAAATATTTTTCAAGTTCTAACAGATTTAATTTATTTGTAATTAGTTATTAGGACATAATATATTGTCAATGGTAATTGAATATAGTAATTTACTTATTTATTTACAAATAGGGCCACTAATAGGTGAAACTCAATTACAGATGACCACATGCAAAATTAATAATTAGTAGGTACTTATAAGGAAAGAATAATGATAAACTTAAAATAATAAACCATGCAATATAAGCAGAAATAAAAAACAATATTACAGCAAAACAATATATAAAAAAGTTTTAAACATTTGTTACGCATAGACATGAAAATTATTTATTTATTTTAAGAACAAGTCAGTGAGAATGCTGTTTTTGCATGCTTTGTATTGAATTACATTTCTTCTCTCTTTGTCATGCAAATAATATAATGTAAATAGGACCCTAAAAAGTTTTTTTTAATGTAAAACAGCCCTTAAGTTGTGCATTAGTGACCTATACAGATTTCTTTTCCTAGGAAATGGATGTTGGATAATCTGCACATGTTAAGATTTTTAATTAAAAAACCTTATCCAACCCACTGATCTGTCAACTCAACTCCCAAGATCTCAGCTGTGCTGTAGTTTAAACCTTCATGGTTTAATATAAAGATATGCCGATTCTACCCAAGCAATCTGCCATATTTAGCTGACAAGTTGGTTCAGCTGTAAAATCATAAAGAATAGGAGATCAAATAAATAAATATTAAATTGAAGAAACAAGGCGAGCATTAGATGTGCACAGATTCATTAAATACACCAATAGACATACATTATAGAATCATTTTATTTTTTTTATTTTAGTAATTATTATAGAGGAGCATATTTTGTTGGTGGTCCCCATTGGTGTTGTAACAAATAATATTGGTGGTAAAACAATTTTCAGCACTACTATTAACATTGAAAAACAACTTGATGATCTGACAGAAAAGAAAGAGTGTAATTTTGAAGATTGAAGATGACATTATGCAAATTAGAGCTGTCATAATTGATTAATTCAGCATGATGGAATTCAACATGCTTGGAAGAATGGATATTGTTGTTTATGCCAGGCCAGTGAATCAGAACAAAGTGAGGCAATGGGTGGTTACATTATCTTTGTTTGGTGACTACAATTAGCTACAACCAGTTGATGAATCTTACAACAGTTTGGCATAGAGTGAATCTACTTCTAAATATACTTGCTTTCTTTTGACCCACACCATCTGACCTATCTGAAGGTATAATGTATCTGTTTGGACGGCTAAGACAGTACCACCCAATTTGGATTGAAACTTAGTGCGGGCGATATCTACAGGGACTGTACCCTCTTTCTCCTGCCACATACCTCTTGGAAGGACTTTCAGACCCACAGATTTAATGTGCCTTTACTCTGCACAAATACGGGAATAGTTTGGGCAGAGCTGGAATCAAACTTTGATCCTCCGACTACAATCCCCGTGCCTTGACCACCGAGCTATCCTTCCCCCTACTCTGATCAGATTATTTCTGTGAAGTCTCCCATGCATTTAGCCTTAATTCAATAATCAGCATTTCATATCTAATTTCTCAATGAAGATATCTGTATCCTTGATATATAGTTTTATTTTAAAAAAAATTCTAATCCCACTGTTAAACTAAAACTAGTTTTTAATCTCAAACCTGATTTTAAGTTTTTTAGTGTCCCAAGGTACCCCACTCTCCCCTACACATTGTATATATGTATTATTTGTGTTGTAATTTATTTTGACTTTGTAATTGATTTTATGCTCATTCTAAAATTATAGGATGCAGGAAACCAAGATGATGAGGTATCCAGTGCAGTAGGAGGAAAGAAGAGATGCATGGACATAAAGAGTGAACCATCTGAACCTGTGAGTAATAAATTATCGAAGTCCCCTATGCGTTTAGCCTTAACTTGACAATGAACATTTCACATCTATTTTCTCAGTTAAAATGCATGTTTCATTGATATAGTTTTATTTAAAATAATCTAATCCAACTGTTAAACAAGAATTTAATTTCAAATTTGATTTTAAGTTTTAAGGTGTCCCAAGGTACCCTATTCTCTCCTAGACATTATATATATTTATTATTTGTGTTGTAATTTATTTTGACTTTGTAATTGATTTTATGCTCATTCAAAAATTACAGGAGGCTGAGAACCAAGATGATGGAGTATCCAGTGCTGAAGAAAATGCATACATGGATATAAAGCCTGAACTTGTGAGTGATACATTATTAAAGTCTCATAATGCTGTGGATCATTATGATATCATTGAAAAAAATATTGCGAATAAAATGAGATTGATGCCTGCAAAGGGTAAAAAATAAATGCTGTAATGGTGAAAAATGTGATTAATCGGATAATATTGAAAAGGAACTGCGGGGATTTGACTGTAACAGAAATAGGGAATGAATGGGACATTTTTAATCAATGTATTTAATTCTATGAAACATACAATTAAAAAAGCAAGTTGTACATTTAATTTTACACATATGTCATTTAGCTACAATGTAAACATATTTTGGTTAAACAATATCGCATGTTTAGAAAGAAATCATTGTTTCATAAAAAAGTCCAAATTGTCCCATCCATCCCCAAGCAAGGGATGAATGGGACATTTAAAGGATGGATGGGACAGTAATATTTTTCACTATCCAACCTCACATCAAATAAGATTCACTTAATATTCATGCTGGTAAAATCAAACTCAAATGCCAAATGCCTTTAACCTTTCTGTACCACCTTGGTTTTGGTAATTTGGACACAATTTCAGATTTTGAAATGTTGCATATTTCACTTTTCTCTGGATAGAAAACCCTATAAATTTCAAATTTGTTGTTAAGAAATTGAACTTTGTAATTATCACTACCATTAACATTTAAAACTCTTACAATACAATACACATTTCGTTTCGTTCATATTTTGTTAATATGAAATTTTCATCTTTTTTTATGGGAGAATTATCAAAATCACTTTCAATAAAAATTCCTTGATTAATAGAATCGTCAAATTGTAAAGATTGTTCTAGTTCACAATGTAAAAATACGAGGGTGAAGGAGAATGGGGGTCAACTCAAATTTGATAGAACATTATAGTTTCATCAGGAATATATAATTATACAAAGTTTCAAGTCAATTGAACATCAGTAATCAGGTTAAAAATCTATCACAAAACGTTATGTTTATAACAGGATGTAATTACAGTTTTGTGTTACACTTCATATATATAATGACCTGCTATCTTTAATGTTAATAAATAAATATCTCCCCTAAACAAACCCTTTGAAACAGCACACATATTCTATTTTATTATAACTAACTTACAATTTTAATATTTAATTGAAATAAAATTTTATCACAGATGTAGTATGCCCTATTTTAGCAGGGGCATATATTAGAAATCTCTTTGTGGGGAGGAGAGTCATATACTTTTTTCAAGCTTAATTCTGTACTGCCCCCCCCCCCCCCCACTCCTATGATTCCAATATGTAAAATTTAAGCATTATAAGAGTTCAAAGAAGAAGAAATAATTTCAGATATTTCCATATTTAGAAATTCTAGAAAAAAAAAATAGTTATAGAAATTTATTGGGTGAATTTTTAGGGTCCCCTTAAAATACATCACTCATTTCAGTCAACTATTAACTAAAATAACAATAATTAAAATATAAACTCAATAAATATCCAGGTATCATTTCACTATTTAATATTTTTTCAAAAAAAAAAAAAAAGAATTATTGTGCTTATTTAATTCATTTAAAATTGAGTAGAGTAAGAATTTTAAAAGAATTTAAATTTTAAAATAAGCCACTCTAGAAATAAACCATACCTTACTTCAATGCTATGGGGATGAATACGGCAGTCCCAATTAACCCCATATATTGGTGTACCATTTATTCTTCCCATGCTGTAATTTGGTTTGAGCTGTTTTGTGAAACATATATTCAAAAGACAGTAATATACATAACATATTTTTATAACTAACATTAAAGATTTAAAAACAGCAAAGTATCAATTATTGACTTTTAGCAGTACTTATGAAATTAAAGAAATGTGCAGAAATTTACCTTAGATCTTGATATTCAGTTATTAAGCTTCAGCAAGATGTGCTTTTGTCAGCAAAGCTATCTATAGATGAAAAAATAAATTGAACAAAGTGTTTAATGGCTGAGATATGGGAAATGTCCCATGTATCCCCATTTCCCCTACATAGTGAAATAAAAGATAACCAATCAATTTAGAATCCATTTTGCTCAAATGGTGTGCAAATGCCGTCTAATGCTCCTGGCAGAAAGTTTGATTGAAAGTTTAAAATAAATTCTAACCCCATTGTTACTGTCTACAAAATTTACATAACATTTTTTTGACTGTTATAAGAACTAAAAAAGTTAGATAAATTATTACCTAATTGCAGTAAAGCTTTGAAAACACAGCAGCAAATGCACAGAAGGGCCATCTAGTAGTGCATAAAGTATCAAGATTTTAATCTCAAATCTGATTTTAAGTTTTATGGTGTCCCAAGGTACCCCATTCTCACCTATATATTGTATATATTTATTATTTGTGTGTGTTGTAATTTATTTTAACTTTGTAATTAATTTAATGCTCATTCTAAATCATAGGATGCAGAAGACCAAGATGATGGGGTATCCAGCGCAGTAGAAGAAAAGAGGAGATGCATAGACACAAGTGAATTGCCTGAACTTGTGAGTGATAAATTATCAAAGTCTCATAATGATGAGGATCAGTATGATATCATTGGAAAAAATATTGCGAATAAAATGAGAATGATGCCAGCAAAGGATAAAGAAAATGCTGTAATGGTGGAAAACTTGATTAATCAGATAATATTAAAAGGGAACCATGGGGATTTGACTGTACATAGTGAAATAAAAGATAACCAACCAATTCAGATTCCATTTTGCGTAAATGGGGTGCAAATGACTTCTGGCAAAAAGCTTGATTTCACATTTCATTTGTAAATCAGTTTCTTTTTGTGCACAATATAATGTTATGACTTGTTAATATGTATCTTTTAATGTAATTTTGTTCTTCTCACTCTATCCTTTTATGTTATCATTTTTGTCATATACCTTCTATGGGTGCTGTTAGATTTATGCATGTCATTGAAAGATAAAATGATTTTATAGTGAGACAATAAATTTATTAGATTTACAGAGTCTTTTCATTCATTGCATTATATCCATTATCTCTGTAATTTCCTAAATTATTATCAAAATGGTAAGAAAGCAGTACCTACACACCCACATAATAGCCCACATCAGATTTTTTTAGAGTGTATTAAAGGAGCTTATTTAAAGAATGTTATGCCCTTTACAAACTTCATTGGCATGGTTGTACATGAAAAATCGAAGTGCGGGAATAATGTTAATTCTAAATAGGAAATTTAGTTGTGTTATCTGTATTATTTAGGTTGTGAGTACCACTTATTTAGGACCTGAACAATGCCGGGCAATTTGTTCTAGTATTATATTATTGGATCGAAACATATTTACTCTCTTGTTACATATATAAATAATTTTCCATAGTCATTATCCTCAAACTTGTTTTTTACTGATGCATTTACTCATTAAAATTTTGAAATATTTTTATTTTCTTTTAAATACTTAAACTTGAAATGTTTTAAAGCACAAATAAAATAATAAAACAGCATACAGATGTTTCAGGGATATACTGGATCCCCTTTATTCGGCAAGAGAACCAATAAACCTGTAATCAAAAATATGAAATGAGCACAGATAGAAGAAACATGGGGTTTATATATATATATATATATATATATATATATATATCCAAATTCTGGATTAAGTGTACCTGAAAGAGCCAATCAGAGAGCAGAATGAAGAACAGTCTGGCCAATCTAATGTATTAAGTAACACACAAGATTGGCATGTGCCAAAACGCAACAGAAATATCCCAACGAAAGGAGTCATGCCAAAAAAAAAAAAGACCCAAGAAGACAAAAAATGAGTCATAATGACACATAAGAGCCCCCATGGCAAATCAATAAAGAAAATAGAAAAAATTATTAATTAGCATTAATCAAAAAATTATTATTAATCAGCATTAAAAATAAACTCCTTCAGACAGAACATAAATGAAGTACTTGACAAGTCATTAACTAAATTACCAGAATATTTCTAGATATGAAAGGAAATTTCTAGATATGAAATAATGCAAGATCATAGATCGACATGCATTTTTGTATAATTCTTGCTGCTCAAAATAATTGTCAAAATTATAGCAAAGTTAAGCAATTAAAGCTTCATTAAATTCCTAATATTTGACCTAGTTTTTATGGTCCTTAATACAAAATTTTAATGCACATTTAGTTTGGCCAATATAAAAAGACTGCATTGTCAAAATTAAATGCCCCAGCTATTAGAAAGTTTTATAGGATCTTTAAGATTAGAAAATCTGAGTTTATTAGAAGGCATAAACACAATATTAAACTTTAATTTTTTAAGGATTTTAGTAATCTGCTGACTGATTTTTGGAAAAAAAAATGATAAAATTAACATTGTTTAAATTCTTTTCAGAAGCAAATTTGAATAGTATGTAAAAGAAAAATATTTCAATAGCACAATCAATAATGCTAGGTGAGAAACCATGATCAACAGCAACAGCTTTCAAATAATTAATCTAAGAACTAGCAAATCCATAGTAGAATGGAATCCCCTTCTTAAAGTACACTGAAGATTGGGATCCAATGTATCCTTAAAACAGCTGTATGTTGCTATGTTTTATTAATTTATGTTTAATTTTCATAGAAGAAGAGGATCCCGCATATCCTCGAAACAACTGTATGTTTTGTTTTATTAAATTATGCTTGATTACATTTTCCTTATCTTTTGCCCAATGTGTTTTTACTTATCAGTGCAATTTCATTTACACATAAAATTTTGTAATAATTTGAAAGCCATATGATAGTGCACCATGGCTTAGGATCATGCTTACAGTGCAGCAATTAACATTGGTGTATCTATTTTAGTTTTGTTAGGTCTTTCTAGCAGCAAAACACAATAACTGCACTGACAAGAAAACTTGCAATATACCACAATTTTTAAAACCCTGTTGTGATTAACAGTTTGTTATATTATAAAGTAACCATCAAATTGATAAATTTGTATGATATAAATGTATTCTAATCTGATCATTGGGGATATGTGGTAAATTTTCAACAATGGCATATATGAACAATTATTTTTTAAATCCATATTGAAGCCTTATATTTTGGATTAAGGATTAAAACTAAAAGGAAATTATATTATAAAAAAGAACTAATATGTGTAGTTTTTTTCCATTTAATCATACAAACTCTTGTCAACAATTCTGGTTTCAAGTAGCCAGATTTTAGAAAAGTATCTATTTCTATAATGCTTTTATACAAGCTTGTAGCTTCGGTGCTAACTTATATGAGGTGCCATCCAAAATTTCCTGGATTGACACTGTATAAACAAAACGTTAAATAGTTTCAAAGCGCATCGATAGATGGCAGTAGGTACTTGTTTTGTGAGCTAGTGTGCAAAATTTCATCGTGAATGAAGCAGTTCTCAGAAGTATAGGCGCTATTTTGTTTGAAGTTGTTTACTTATACTGCATTGCGATTTTTGTGATGGATGCAAAAAAAGAACAGCATGTTTGCATTAAATTTTGTGCAAATCTTGCTAAAAGTACAACAGAAACTGTGGAAATGATTCAACAAGTGCTTGGTAAACAATCACTGAATCGAACCCAAATTTTTCAAATGGCATAAGCGTTTTAAAGCTGGTCGAACATCAGTTGATGATGACAAACAAAGAGGAAGACCTTCGACGAGCACACTGTAATGTACTGTTACTAGCTATTTTGAATGACTTCAAAAACAACTGCTTGTGCTTACGAAAACTGCCATGAGAGGCAAATGTACTTTCATCCACACGCCCAGTGTCGACCAAATTCATGTATAAGAGAAGATTTAGATTTCCACAGCTGTGGTGCTGGAGTTGTGGTATATGACACCGGGAAAGGGAATCTTTGGCCTGCGTTTCGGTTTTCGGACGGATGGAACCGCCCCGAAGAGCCGTGATCTCTGACCTGCCAAGGGAGGGAGGAGAGAAAACCCTTTTTGGAAAGAGGAGTTCGATTTTAGAATTTGACGGCGCTAGTCGCTTCTCCTTCTGCAGCTCACGAGCCTAAGTTCGGCCGAGAGCCTATACTTAAAATGAATATGCAATTACAATTTCCTATTTTTACATAATTGTAAATATTTCTTTTTTATGCATTAAAGTCTTATTTTAAAAATTTAATCTACTGTTCCTCGAGTGTGCTCCTCGGCACTACAATGCTACTACGGTACAACACACTGGAAAACATCAAGTTCATGAAAATCTACTTCAGACCATTCCAGATCTCTCTGTGATAAAGTTAGAATTAGATATGGAACATGTCAGCGAATTCTCACTGAAGAATGGGGAATGCATCACATCGCCACTAAATTTGTTCCCAGGCTGTTGACAACGGATCAAAAGCAACACCGAATTGATGTTTGCATGGAGCTTCGACAGCTCGTTTTGGATGATGAAACCTTTATGTCCAGAGTAATTACTGGCAATGAGAGTTCGATGTATGGGTATGATCCCGAAACTAAGCAACAATCTTCACAATGGAAAAGCCCAAGTTCACCAAGGCCAAAAAAATGCAGACAAGTGAGAAGCAATGTGAAGAGCATGTTGATTGTGTTTTTTGACATTAAGGGAATTGTGCATAAAGAATTCATGCCGGTGGGTCACACTGTCAATTCACAGTTCTACTGTGATGTTCTGGGATGCCTTCATGAAGATGTCAGAAGGAAACGGCCGGAATTGTGGTGAGCAAAACACCGGGTTCTTCATCACGATAACACGTCCACTCACTGTTCATTCAACACACAACAGTTTTTGACCAAGAATTCGATGACCATCATCCCCCACCCACCTTACTTGCCAGACTTAGCCCCCTGCGACTTCTTTTTATTCCCAAAAATTAAATGTAAGCTAAAAGGCCAATGTTTTGATACCATTGAAGAAATTCAAACAGAATAGCAGGCGGTGCTTGATATGCTTACCAAAAAAAACTTCCAAAAAACCTTCCAGCAGTGGCAAAAGCACTGGGACGATGTATAGTTGCAGGAGGAAGCTATTTTGAAGGTGACAGTGAACATTAACTGATATGATTAGTTTTCAAATTTTCACAGCACCAATCCGGAAAATTTTGGACGGCACCTCGTATAGTTACTGTTTCCAAGTAAGAGTTTTATTGCACCTTAGAATATGTAAAATTAACTGTTCCTAATAGCCATAGGTGACTAAACGTATAGATGTGGCAATTAAAAATTCCATCCTCTGCTGTATCAGTGCCTTTTTGGATTTGCTTGCTGAAGATTAATAGGAGACAGCAACAAGGTCTTTTGAGCCTGGTCTAGCATTTCTAGGCCAAATGTTTGGCACCAATAGCAAAATTCTTTCAGTAATCACCTTCAAGTGATCTGCTCAAACCAAGTCATCACCCTCTTTTGGGAATTTCTTTAACTTCCGAATTCCAAATATAGTAATACAAATCTCCATAAAAATGATTCTTTTCTTTAACAAATATTTTTATTTAAGATAGTTTTCCTCCAGCCACTTGTTTCATTTTTCCCATGTTAATCTATGGAAAATAGTCCCTAACCTCTAGCTCATTTAGTTTTTAGAACTCTTTCTTACTGTTTTTTGTCAAGCATAAATACTGAGAAAAGGCCTTTTTTCTTTTTTTAATTGATAAAATAATTAAAAGTATTTCTAATATTTTTGTAAAATGAACTTTTTACTTTTTGATAAATATAAAACATACTTCTAATTATTTTGCCTTTTATTTTTTTAGCATTAATATTTCTTTTTACAGCATCTATGATTAGCTAAAAAGTGAAAATATTAATGAGCTACAGGTTAGGGATTATCTTCCATAGGTTAACGAAAAATAAAACAATCGGCTGGAGGGAGAATATCCTAAGTTGCAATTGTGAAATTTAGCTTGTATTCTCAGCAGTAAAGATAATCACTAAAGATAGTATGTTTTATTACTAAATTATATATTAGTAAGAAGTAAATTACTTTTAAAGGTCTCGTGAATTGCTTTAAATAAAATTGAATTTTTTAATTATTTTAGATATTTGGACATTATTAGTGAGCAATAATTATTATAATACTTGTAATTTATATACAGGGTATCCAGTGCTATCAGTGCCTAATGGCTATTTCCTCAACCGTTAGTCACAGAGATACACTTCCAATTGCAAAAATGTTTTAAATTTTAAAATCTATTATCTTAGAAACAGTTTAAATCAATAAATGCATTTCTGAAAGAAATACGAAATATAAATTTTTATACAGTCCCCCGTCCTACTAATTATATTTAGGAAAATCATCCTCATACAATTTTATGCAAAATAAAAAAAAATTAATAAAATCATCCTTTTACGACCAAAATTGACAGACTTATAGCTGTTTAAAGTTAGAGCACTTTTTGTGCTGAGAAATGGTCAATACGGTCCCTGATTGGTTGGTTGCCTGAAACGGGACATTTTTATGAATGGAAAAGCGACTTTAGTCATAAAGTTTAGTACGTCATAACTCTGTGAATTCTGGTTGTAAAAGGAAGATTTTTTTTTATTTTAAATGAAATTGTATGTGGATGATTTTCTTAAATTAATTGGTAGGACTGGGGGACCGTATAAAAATTTATATTTCAAATTCCTTTCAGAAATATATTTATTGATTTAAATTGTTTCTAAGATAATAGATTTTAAAATTTAAAACATTTTTGCAATTGGAAGTATATCTCTGTGACTAACGGTTGAGGAAATAGCCATTGGGCACCAATAGCACTGGACACCCTGTATATAACTTTTTATATAAACACTTATTAACATTTGTAAATTGCTTATATTTTTATTATACTTTAAAGCAGGCTTGTTATAGATACAGCCCACAGGCCATGAGTCCCCCCCCCCCCCTGGGCATTTAGATGCGGCCTGCTACCTCAATTAGTAATGCTTAAATTACATGAACAGTTTTTCTATACATTGAATACATAGGTAGAAGTAACAAAACTGTTATAACTTAATGCCATTTTAATTTTGATGTATACTTTAAATAAAAGATTTTTTTTATATATAAAATTAGTGCTTAATTGAATTTGTTTGCCCATTGATATACTTTGAAAGGAAAATTGGCACTTTACAAGATTGAGTTTGACACCTCTACTTTTAAAAGAAAGCATACTTATAAAAGAAATTATAAAGATCTATATAGTAAAAAAGATTTATTTGTTTGTAGAAATCTTACATAATAAAGGACAATGTTAGTATATGTACCAAAAAATTTAAGTGTTGTACGATCATGAAATTTGATGCACCTTCACATTTTTTTAAATTGTGAATTAGTAATTGTATGTTTAGGCCAATATTTACATAAATGAATTCTTTAGCGACCTAAAATATTATTAGACAGTTTCCATCTTGGCACCATAGTAAAGATAAAAAATGTATTTATCGAACAAACTTTGAATGGAGTCTATATGATGAATAGACACATTTTAATGAATTTTTAAAATTATATATACTTTTTCATGCATTTTAAACCTCTCTGATACGATATATTATGATATATTAAAATTGACACAGCATCCAATTTTCAGTTTTTTTTAGTAGCTGCTTAAAATATCACAGACCATCCCAGAAATAAAATTTCATAAACATATCCGTTGATTAATTATAAATTTTTTATTTGAAACATGTCTTTGATTTTTAAATGAATTTATCATGCTTTGGACCACAATGGAGGTCGAAATGTATGGGGAAATTAACGAGACTCATTTTGTTTAGAGAAGTGGACATTTTGAGGTTGGATGAGAGGGTGTTGTTGTTGTTGTTGAGACCCAGACCGTCCGACCTACCAGAAAGGTGTAAGGTAACTGTATGGACGGCCGGGAAGTGCCACCCAATTTAGACCGGAACCCAGTGGGGGAGGCATCCACAGGGACCGTACCCTCCTTCCCCTACCACCAACCTCTCGGAAGGACTTACGGACCCACATGTTTAACGTGATCGTACTCCGCATGAACACGGCGGCATTTGTGGCAGCGCGCAAACCACGGGGATACCGCACCCGAGATGGCCAACAGCACGCGGTGTTCCGAGGTGGTCACCCACCAAGTACTAACCGCGCCCGATGCTGCTTGACTTCGGTGATCTAACGAGAACCGGTGTTTTCAGCACGGTACGGCCGTTGGCCCAGGATGAGAGGGTGTGTGTGTGTGTGTGTGTGTAAGAGAGAGTGTTCTCTCCCAAAGAAAATAATTTTTTTTTTGGACATTTGTGGTAAAGTGGCATGTAATGCATCTTATGTGGAGCAGAGACCTGACTCTTTAAAGCACAGATCTAGAACACTGTAGGAAGTGACATTATCTGCATAGGGATTTATTTGAATTGTGAGCTGTAACTAGAGTTGAAAATATGTATGTGCCCAATGCCAGGACAAAGGCATATTATATGTACGAGCAACAGTCTAAGGTGTGATTAAGTGCATATTTAGGGTGAACATGTGCTCATGTGTGTTTTGTAATTTAAGTGTGTGCACATTTATCATGCGACTAAGTTTTTTGAAAAATATAGTGAATGTAATTAACTGCTTTAATGCCAGGTCTGATACAGTTTTTAGTACTTGATGAAAGAAATTGTGTCTGTGTGTGTGTCTAGTTTGTAGTGGAAAATCAAAGCATTGTCAGCCTTGAAGTTTGGTACACAGGTACTTCAGGACCTGGGAAAGTGCACCTTGGTGATATTTTTTATTAATTGGAATTAGTCTTCCAGTTATTTTATGTTTTAGCATGATTTTGAGTGATATTCACACAAATCAGTTCCTTATCAACCAAAAATATTATCACAGAATTTCTATCTTGACACCATTGGAAAGTTTGAAGAACATTCTTTTCAATGACTTTTGAACCATATGTGTTGGTCAATTATTTCATACATATATATTTTCTAAATACATCAAAATTTTCATTTTTTTAGATTATATGATATTTCTTTTGCTGCATCCAAAAGACTAAGAGTACCACAATTCTATTGTTTGTCAAGAAGTTGGGTGCATATTTTCACAATCTCGCAAAACAAATTTTTTTATAAGTAATTTTTTTTTTTTTTTTGTCAATTTTTGAAGTGAGCGAATTTGTAAGATTTTCCATGTTCTGTAATGAAGTTCTGTAAATTTTTCACCTGCTCGCAGTGCATGCCTAAACAACAACGGGATGTAAGCTTCGCCTACAGAAAGGGGAATCCTTTTGGAGTATAGTTTATTTTATTTATTTTTAACTTTCAATACTTGTGAAGCAGTTCTTTTTGCACTTAAACTAAGAATTTTGTATTTTTGTTTTCTGATTTGGGCATTTAGAAAATGAGTGGTAATATTTAAGTAGTAGGCACTTACATAGGACTGGGCAATGCCGGGTAATTCATTTTGTAAGTTATATTAAAATCAAGTGTATATTCAGGAATTTGATTGGATGTTATCCTTAAAACAATTTATCCATAATTGCATTTGTCATGAGTGGTGACTAATACAACTGAGGTGGCTACTAATGTCTAGGCCTTAAAAAAAGCTATCTTAAAAATTGTTAAAAGTTGACATTCCAGTAGCTTTTATTAATTTAAGCTAATTTTTATTCATATTTTAGCTGTCTTTTATTAGGAAAAATATAACCATATTTGTAAAATGTTAATACACCAGTCATGTTATAGGTAAGTTTAATGTAAAATGTATGATCTATTGTAGATTGATGGTAACTATTTGCAGATTATTGTTTATAAATTGTTTTGTACCTTGTGTCACTGCTGAAATTATCTATTTAATAATCCTTATTATAAAATCAAGCAGAGAAGCAATAGAGTGTATATCTATATATACACTGCTCACAACTGAAATCGCAACACCATGAAGAAATTGATGTATCCTTATGAAATTTACAGAATATAATTGTAACAGGGAGATGTGCAAAAAATCATACCTGGAAAATGAAAGCATGGAACTTCATTGACATTAGATCAATATGGAATAGGCCCACCGCGAGCAGCTATGCAGGATTGAATACAACAAGGCATCCCATCAATTAGGTGGTCAATGGTGTGCTGAGGGATGTCCACACAGCATGCAATTGGGCTTGTAACTGAACATGGTTTGCTGGAATTGGGTGTTCTCCTAATCGGGGACCCGTGATGCCCCAGATATGCTCAATTGGCAACAAATTTGGAGAATATGCTGGCCAAAGCAGGATATCAAAACCTTGTAGTAGACTATTCATAGTTACCCATGCAGTATGTGGCCTGGCATCCTGCAGAAAAGCAGTCCTGGCCTGGTTGACAGATATGGCTATACCACAGGTCTCACAATGTCAGAGATGTATTGTGCTATAATACTACCAGAAATGTGGACCAGAAACGTATCTGTTCATCAAATGTTATACCACCCCAAGCCATGGTGCCACTTAGGGTACTGTGTGGCGACTGATAGGAAAAGCTTCCTGCTGGTGTTGTTGAAAGTGTCATTATATACAAGTACAGCCATCTGGCATGCCAAAACAGGATCTTGTTTCATCCATGAACAGAATGTTTTGCCATTCTGTCGGCCAATTGCATGTCATTTGATACCACTGGACGTAACCGGTGAAGATGTTGAAACGGTAAGTGTCGAAAAGGTCGTCTACCTCGGAGTCCTGCGTCATGCAAATGGTTTCGAATTGTTTGCATTGAATGTTCTTTCCATTTCATGCTTTAATTAAAAAGATAAAAATTGCATTGTTTGCAGAAGATATTAGCCAATATATAAATTGGCCTCATTGATCCAAGATTATTGAAATTAAGATTCAAATTGTGTCTGTTGGTAAATTTGAACATCTAACAAAGTGTCTGCAAGTGACGGGTTTTGTTATTGTGATTTGGGGGGAAGGGGGTCATATCACATCCATTGTATTGATGTACATAGACAGATTGCATGCAATTTTCACTATTATTTATACGAAAAATATTTATTTTGTATATAACTTCCCTGCTTTAACTCCTGGGTAATGCTGGGTACATTTTCTAGTTTTAAATAAAAGAACACTTACTTTTATATTATCAAAATCTAATTAGCTTCATTTTATAGTATAAGCTAGCTTTGAAATTTTATAAAAATCCAGTGATTGGATATTGAATTAAAGTAGATATATATATTGCACCACACATACATAAATGTGTACTGAAAATAGTTAAGTTGTGTTCTAGGAAACTTAAAATGTTTAAATCTAAGTAAAAGTTTATTAAAATACTGTTAATATACTCACTATGTATAAAAAGTAACATGACAAAAGTAGAATCTCTCCTTGTCTAATTTAACTTCATTATCAAAATCACTTTGTGCATCATATAAGGAAATGTATGTAATATAATTAAACACAAATTATAAATTACAACAAAGCATAGCATAAATTAAATTACTAAACAGCACTATAATTTAATTTGTAGTTAATTACATTACATATTTTTTTATTTTAACTTTATTAATCTGTAAAATAATTTTATTATTTAAAGCTGAACTGTTTCTGTATCTTTATATCTTCATCTCTTTCCTCAACAAATAATTTCATGATCAGTAAAAATATTTTTTAAAAGTTAGTATTTTAGTGCTCATATAGTAAAAATATATGGATGAATTTTAGCAAATCTTAATACATGTAAGCTTTCTTAGGCAACCTCTTTAGATAAGCAAATAACACTAAGCAGCAAAATTTAACTTATTTTCTGTAACTTTGATGAAAACAGCTGATCTTTATGTTTTCGAGGGTGCTAAACACAGAAATGGTCATGAAAATGAATGTTTAGCTCTAGTTGTTTTTTTTTTTTTGTTGTTATTTCAACTTTTCAAAATTACCCATAAAAGTGTATGCATGTATTTACTTTGTTCTCACTCGAAGAAAGGTCAGTGAAGGCGCAATCACTTTGCCTGCCATTTGTATTCGGTTGCTGGTGATTCTCTGATGAGTGTCCAGCAGTAATCGGCTAAGATTGATTCACCCCACTTTCCTTGATATCTTTCTTCCATGTCCGAAGTTTGTTGGTGGAAGCTTTCCCATGTTTGCTGCTAACTGCACCACAGTTTTTAGGGTAAAAGTTTAAGTGTGAATGTAAGAAGTGTAACTTTAAGGACATGTTACACCCCAGTCTATCATAGCACTGCAGAAGATTTTCTACAAGATCCTTATAGTTTACTGCCTTTTTATTTCCAAGGAAGTTGGTGGACACTTGAACAAGGGCATCCCAGGCTAACTTTTCAGCATCTGTGAGAATATTATTGAAATGTTCATCTTTGAACAGTTTGTGTATTTGTGGATTGACAAAAAAAACCCTCCTTTATTTTGGCTTCACTGAGCCATGGAAATTTCTTACACAAATACAAAAATGCTTCCCCAGTCTTATCCATGGCCTTTACAAAGTTTTTCATAAGGCCCAGTTTTACATGAAGAGCAGGGGGTATTACTTTGCTGAATTTGACAAGTGCATCATCAATAACATTGTGTTCCAGGTTGAATTGATTGACGCATAGTCCAATCTTTCTGTTTGTAGTGATGTGCCCTGGCATGGCTGTCCCACAGACACAAGAAGTAACAGAATGTCCAAGCACTATGGCAATGGCTTTGAGATCACCAGAGCCATTTAAACTTGTCATAGTTTACTCTCCATGACAGTTGCTTTATGTTCCAATACGTTTCTTTCATGTAAGCTGCATAACCAATTGGAACCAATGGAAACAAGTTGCTACTATGTAGAAGGACAGCCTTTAGACTTAATTTTGATGAATCTATGAACAATCTCTAATCATCAGTTTTGTAGTCAATTTTCAGAGCTGCCATGAGACCCTCTATATTACTGCGAAATACCAAGTTATTTGCACTTTTGAAAAATGGAAGGAATGGAGTATGGTGGTTACTGAACACAGTCTCATTTGCCATCTCAAGACAATTCCACTGCTGTAGTCTAGATGCCAACAGTTCTGCTTTACTTTTAGGTAATTCTAGATCTCTTACTATAGATCATTCAGCTCACACTGTGTGATTTTATGTTGCTGTGTAGACTCCTCGTTACACCCAAAATCAGGATCTTTTGATGTACTCGATTTTGAAGGTGGTGGATTAGTACTAGAATCACTATCACCCTCATCACTTACTGTATAAGACTGAAGTGGGATCAGAACAGGCAGTCTGACTCCGTGAGGCACTAGTCAGGTAGCTGACGGTATGTTAGGATATGTCAAGGATGACTTTTTCTTCTTTGAAATACCATGTGTTAATAGAGTTGTCATACAAAAATAACAATCATTTACGTGGTTTGATAGTTCTCACCAGATCATGGGGGATACCAAAGCCCACTGATGATCTTTTATGATTCAAACAGGAATGAAGACTCTAATCATAAGATATGCAACATATATGAGGAGCCCAGGCATTGTTATTACAACCCTATATGACTTACTCACTCGCATTGTTCCCACTCATTAGAAAATGACCTACTTCTGCCAAACGAATTTGTCAGCCTCCTTCTCGTTATCATTAACTGATATGCCCCCACCCCGTATTTTGGAAACTACAGCTAATCAAAGATTTTCATGGTCATTTTCATGATCAGCATGATCAATTTATTAAAGAACAACTGGTTTCGTTCTAGTTTCACACTTCGTTAAATTTTCACTGTTGGCTAGTGTAATTTATTATCACAAGGGATTGTTGTTTATGCATTTGCTAACACCGAATAGCTGATTCCTTCAATAGTAGCAAAAACATTTAATATGTGCTCCAATTTTTTAAACCTTCATTAGTATATTTTTGTTTTATTAAAAATTTAATAAAGAATACATGTACAAAAATTTGACTTTATCATTAATTGAATCGCTGCGTGGAGAAAGGGCTTTAGTCCTTAAAAACAATTTTTCAGATAACTGAAAAAAAAACTATTTGTTGTCTTTCCTGTAAGTGCAAAAAATCTGAAAATAATTACACTTATGATTTAATGTACAAAGTTTAGGCCATACAGAAAAGATTAAGACTCTGGACTGAAGCCCTTTCTGCATGCATGTAGGAAAGACGTGGATTTATCTCAATTTTCTATTATCTTATAAGAAATAATCTTAAATATTTCATTTTTATTTGATGTGGATGATGTATTTCAAAGATTGAAACATATCTTTAACATATTTAATTGTAAGTAAGGGGAAAAAAGAGTTTTATACATAAATCTTTCAATTAATTGTTGAAATATCTTGTTAATCATCGACATTTTCGCTACTTGTAGGCCAATTGTCAACTATTTTCTTGTAAAATTGTTGATATTCTTCAGGAACGTAAGGAAACATCTTTGATATGTCTTTTATCTTAGCTGATTTAATCAGAACTCTTCCATTAGGATACGCTTTTTCTGGAAGTAACTTTGAAGTAGGTTTGCCAGCATGCCTTTGCCTAAAAGCATGACACAAAATACCATCAATAAATTGACTGGCAATCACATATCCTTTAATTTTCTTACTGTATTTAAAATGTATTAGAGAATTTATCCCAACATGAACCTTCTCTTCTCTACTAACTGCCCAAGAAGATGTTTCTTGAGATATACAGGTCTTTTTATAGTACCTTGGCCACCAGCACTTAAAATTCATAACTTCATTAGCACCAACCACTTTCACATCAAAATTTTCCTGTCTGCAGCTAGTCTTAATCAATTCAGCAACATCCTCAATTCCATAAATTCTATTATGAGATCTAAGATTCCTTTTGATTAGCGCAAAGTCCCTATCGCACGGTAGATATGAATGACTCCTGACTGGAAAGATGTGTTCTATTTCAGTAAAACGATCAGAATCCATAAGAGCTAACAAAAATCTAGAAGGGCAGTGATTTTTATTTTGCCCCCCGCAATTGTCGGAGAACAAGTGAATCGTTGTAATTTCTGGTGGTACGCTTTGCAAATAATCAAATAAAAATGAGCAAACTTCATTGGTCCCTTTCTTGGCTTCGCCTTCATGATACAGATACATTTTAGCAGAGTTTTATTTGATATGGATGCAGAAGACGTTCATTGTTAACTGTCCCAAATAAAATTTTTTTTGAACAGGAATTACTGGCAATTGAATATTTTGACCTTTTATATTCTTGCAGTTTTCATATTCTTGACCTTTCAAGTGGGCATACTTTGCTTTATTTCGCTTCCATTTGGAAGGATAACTTTTCCTTTTCTTTCCTTTATTCTCCATGCTAGTATTATCGGGAGAGTCCGAATCCAAATTCTCATCCATTTTAAAAGAAATTTCTTTGGAGAAGTAGCTAAATTTTCACTTATAAACTTCTAAAAAAGCTCACAATATTACAGCATCTACATGAAACAACAATGAATCGTTAAAAGGCGGGAAAAATACTATCAAATCTAAACTCTGCTCAACAGTGCTGCCATCTAGTAGACTTCATAATCTATTGTAAGCAGCAAGGACTTCAGTCCAGGACTGAAACCCTTTTTGCTCGCAACAAGAAAATTGACCCCTCTGTCCCACCCTAACTAATCGTTAGACTGAAGTCTTTTCTATATATATTGATGGATGCACCATCAAACATACCGAATCCACTGCTATCTCCATTTTGAAAATAAATGGACTGAAGCCCTTTCTGTACGCAGCAATTTAATTTATGTTTATAATGTTACTATTTAGCATTAATTTTAACATTTGTCTCATGTGCGCAATAAGAAAACTTATTTCATAATTTAGGAATGTAGTGGTCACTATTAAGTAATGGAATAGAAATGAAACAATCGTCTGTGCATGTAAAAAATTTAAGGGATTAAAATGCTGCACAAACTCAATAGTTTTAATAAATATTTATTTCGCATCTAGAGAAAATGCCCAATTTATTTATTTTTTTCATTTTACTATTTTATAAAGTATTTGTTTTCTTGTGCAGGCTTTAAATCAGCTTTGATAAAATAATTAAGAGTGTATAATTTTCTAATACTTCTTTAAGGTAGCAGGCATAGAATAAATAGCTGACCTTCTTTAAGGATGTATTAGAAAATTATATTTTCACAAGCAGTAGTTTCACTTACTGTAATTAAGAGTGGCTATTTAGGAATGGAGTTGCCTGTACTCTGAATGAGTAGTTTGTTTGGGCCCTTTGAATAATTTACAGCATGACAAAATACATTTTAACATCCTGATGAATTGCTGAAGGTCCCCAAGATTAAATCTAAGTCATTTTCAAATTCAATTTTTAGGAAGCAAATTAAAGTTGTGAAATAAACAATAAGTTCAGTCTTTAATGGAACATAAAGGTGTAAAACTGGAAAATACAATGCAATTAAAATTCATTAAAAATCATTTGATGTAGTGTGTCAACTAAAATAAATTATTAATTTCAATAAACACATTGAATAAAAGTTACCTAATTTCTTTTGAGGATTATCCATTTAGTGTTTGTAATTTGGCTGAAATCTTTATTAAAAAGTGTTACTTATATTTATATGACATGATATTAGCTTATCTGTAGGTAAATTGTAAAAAGTTTGCAGAATTTTTTTTTTTTTCAACTGTACCATACTAACACAAATTAAAGCATGTGCTGTTCCATTACAAGCACAGCCATCGATGATTGCATCCCTGTAATTGCCGAGATGAGAGATTACAGCTTTTGTAGCTTAATTTTGTGTGATTTTTGTAAATATGCCTTTATAAAAAACTAAAAAGCCAACAAACTCACTCTGGCTTGCCACACAATGGAGATGTGATAAAGAACCTGATGACAGCATTTGATCTTGTGAAAAATCCCGTCTCTGCGTAGGGTGTGAAAACCGTTTTTACTTTAAAAATGACCCTCATATAAATCTATATAAGATAAAATATTCTGAGGCTCCCATTGCAAATAAATTTATGAAGAATCTGAAGTTTAGTCTTACTGTGCTAATATGAAACAGTTGAAATAAGTAAGAAGATATCAATTGTTCTCTTTGTATTTTATCATTATGACATCTTATAAAACACAGTATAAATAATGGATCTATTCCCAATGGAATTGATTTCTTAACTTATTGGAGGTATCAATAATTTCTATAATCGTATTTTATTCCATTCCAACAACAAATAAAGCAAATGCATAATTTTAAATATAATGTGAAAACATATTCTTCCTAACAGTTTTGTTATTTAGAATGGATGAAATTGAATAAAAATTTGTTATCCAGAAAAAATTGTTATTTCTAATGCTAATTTGAAAGAAATTGATTTTTATTTATATTTCTACATCCCCTTATACCTAGAAATTTGAAATAGAAACAAGGTTACCCACAATAAAAGAATCAAATTTGAAAATGTCCAGAATTATAGGAAATCACATAGAAAGCAGGCAGAGTGATAGGCTTCCTATGTTTTATAGAAATATATCCATTATTGGCAAAAGGGTAACATACATGAGCTTATATTATTAATAACGGCAACATGTATTGATATTGCTGTAGTATTATATGCTAGTATTGCTTTGTTTCTGCTGGGAATTTTTCAAATTTTTTACTTTCTTAAAATGATATGTACTGTATTTTTCAGATAAAAAATGTTTTGTTTTTCTGATAATGATAATATTTTAAAATTTTAGGATGCTATTATGAAAGATGCTAATGAGAATTCCTTGCATGATGCTCCCAAAGCTGATCAGACCGTGGAACCTAAAGCTGTTTCTGTTAAAGAGATGTCTGAATTATTGAACATCAATAGGGATAAATTTAGCTCGGTTGGGAGTAATGAAGAAACTGTTGCACAAATTCTTAAGTTGCTGCCTAAAGACTTTTTTGACTTTTGGAAGTTCTGCACGACTGTAAACAAGTCAAATCCAGAAGGTAGATTAGTTTTACTATTTTAGTTACAAAATTTATACAGAAATATTATTAACAAAGTTTAAAGAGAGGCATATATTAAAAAAGATTAAAAGTTGCTATAGTTTTGTTTTGAATTATATTTCATGGAAATGCAGAATGTTCAGATGAAGGGTTCCAAAATAATTAATTTATCTCTCTTGAAAGTATTTATTAGACATTTCTGGTTTACACTATTATGAAGGGGGAAAAAAATTCTTAATATAATTGCCTTAACAATTTTCAGTGTCGACACCCTTGGTGGTACAGCAAATATCCAGACAGTAAATTAATAAATCAAATATGCAACAGCAGTCGATGTCAGAGGAACTGTATCCACAGAGTAGAGTTGGGCAGTATCGAAAATACATATATTTGAAATACAATTTCAAAATACATTTGTATTTTGTATTTTAAACTGAAAAAACTAAAGTATTTAGGTAATGTATCAAAAATATATTTTAAAAGTATTTTGTATTTCAAAATACTCAAAATACATTTCTTCAGATGATTTTTAAACAGCAAGTCAACTATTTGCAAAAGAGAAAACATGGCTAATCTGTATTTTGTCTAGTCATTGAATTCATTTCTATTAATTGCCTAAACATCTTTTTTCAACCTACCAATAAAGATGTTAATTATTAGGATGTTTTTGGTCTCTGAAAAATATAATTTTTGTTATAAACTTTACGTTCATATATAATGGTACTTTTAGTAGATGTAGATGGCTGGCTCTTTTCTGTCTATGTATGTTTAAGAAAGTAGTGAGAAGAAAGCTTGAAGTTGCATCCTTTGCAAAAACAGAAACATGGGCAATTCCAGTTTTGCTGTGCATTTAATTATTTTTTTTTTTTAAGTAAATTAAAGAGTAGCATTGAAGTTAGTTATTACAAACACATGAGAAAAGATGGAAGATGCTTCTGTTTGTGATGAAAATGTATCAAAAGGAAGTTGATAGATTATAATGTGCATGGTGTGCAGTATTAGAACAAAAATGTTTTATAGAGATATTTATTGATAATAATAGAAAAGTTGAGACAGAATGCTAGTTATGCAAACTAAAATGTGTGGTTATAAATGGATCGAATTTTAAAAGCATCTAAAGATAAGATTTTAGGTTTATGCAATAGTACCTCGATTTAATGATTATTTTTGCTAGTTCCCTGGCTTTTGTTCAATCGTGGTTGTGCAACATTATGTATAGGGCCTGACTAACACAGAGGCATGTGGGGCAGCTGCCCCGCATTAGAGGAGCCCCATATTAAACAACTACAACTATCAGGATGTAATGGCCATTATTACTCCTGATACACAATAAAGAAATATATAGACCACGTAAAACAGCTCAGTAATTAAATAACTAATGATACATATATATATATATATATTATTGCTAAGCATTAATTATTATATGATGCCAATCATCATCTTTTTTAACAGCTAAATCACATATAATAGTGATCATCAAAATTTATATTTATTTAATATCCAAGGCTGTATATCATATAAAATATCACCAAATAGAAATATATATATATTCTTCCTTGGTGGGGGAATTTATAAAAAAAATGCTAATCAATAATAGATATGAGCATTGAGATAAGTGCTATATACACAAATGGACTTAATTATAATAATTTGATCTAGTTTTGCATTTTGTGTTAAATGGGTAAAAATGAAACATCTTTAAATTCCATCTTATATTACTTATTAATATTATTCTAAATGATATAGAGTCATTCATTGCTATCTCGGAAAACAAATGTAGAATAAGACTTACGTGGTTGAGCAGACATGGAGTCCTTTGGGGAATATTATGCTGGCATCTGCGTCCAAATTAGCAGTTCTTATTTTATGGCACAGATTGTTCTTTCTTACACAGATCGTGAGTCATCAGGCTTATACGAGGCATTAGTTCTAGGTGACGTTTCTCCAAAACACACCAGCCCTTGATCATAGTATGCCGGAATAATACAACATAGGAGGACCCCTGTCCATAACTAGCAGGCGTTTCATGTTCTAACAGCATCATCATTCGAACTTGCAGTATACTAGGCAAAGATCATCCATTACGGATTAAAGTAAGACATAAAGTAAGACGTCTCTCAGACCGAAAATTCTACATCATCAACCAATATGAAAAAAGAGCATAGTGACCAGCACTAGGCCATCATGCCCATCGTCGATCTCCAGGCTCTTTTTTATTATTATTATTTTTTTTTTTTTTACTGCGCTAGTGATGGCGCTGTCTCAGGACACACGTAATTGGCTACTCCTGGACTTATAGTAGTTCTCATTGGTCGTAGCCTGTTATAATGCTAAAATCAAAGGGGAATATGATGTTGGTTTCCCCCATGGAGCATCGTGGATCCATCTGTGAATTCTGGCCAGATGTACTGTTAGGTGGGAGTAACATTTATCCATTATTTTCTAAAGTTGACAGCGAAAATTGCCTTCTTCATCAAATTGCCCATGTTAACGTGAAAGGAGTTGAATTCGAGGTTTTCAGTGTCTGTGGGAAACAAAGTCTTTGGCTGTGAAGGAATTTTGACCATTATGGTATGTAAAATCCTTGCACATGTTCTTAAGAGGGGGGGGGGGGGGAGCGAGTAACTAGTTACCACCCTGGTGAATTTGCTGCAGTGAACTTATCCACAGATGTTAAGTAAGCTTAGAAAGTAAAATGGAGAAATGGCTCTTTGGCCATGGCAAATGCCTTTAGAAGTCTTTAAAATAGTAAACTGGGAATATACAGTTTTGATTCAAAGACTAAATTCACAATTAAATTTAAATTCTAAAAAAGGTTAAGAGGTTTTTAAATCAATGTGCATTATTAAAATTGCACAAAATGTCATATTCACTATGACAACAACATTGAAAAATTAATGGCCACTTCCTAAAAAAAAAAATGTATGCCATTGGATAGACTCATTTTGGGGATATATAGGGATTAACAGCACTAATTTAACATGTTGGAATCTTGGCTATGATAAGAAAGTTGCAAATAATTTAAATGCCATTAAAATATGTAAGAACCACCTTCTGTATACCTTTTCCTTAAATGCAGTTTTGTTTTAGAAAAATATCTTTGTTTATTTCTTATATATCAAGAGATGAAGGGGGGCCCCCGGGCCCCAGTTGGGCTAATTCGAATCCTGATTATGTAATAAATTTTATTGGTAGAAAAAATTTTGTGATATTATTTTTAGAAAACTTTTCCTTGAAATATATATTTTTCGGGATCTGTTATGGATAAAACTCAGATGATGACTGATTTAAAGTTACCCCATACTAGAGGGGTTCGAGGTTCACTAAGGATTTCTATTTCATGTTCAAAAATTTTTATTTTACTTGGAATATCTACATTTCAAAATTGGCTATAGATAGAGTTTAGATGATAAAGATGATAATCAAACTCTGGAGGAGGTAAAGTGGTTCACTAAGAATTTTCATTTTTAGTTTCTTTTCCACTTTCGGTTCAAGCGTTTTATTTAAATCTTTATTTCTCAAGTTTAGCTATGGATACAGCTGAGATGATGACTGATATGAATTCAGAATTAAATTTGGGAGAAGGTTAGGAGTTCAATGAAGATTTCCACTTCAGTTTTTTTTTTTTTTTTCATTTCTGTTTCAAATTTTTTCTTGAAACTTCTGTTTCTAGGGATTGGCTACAGATAGAACTTTGATGATGACTGATATGGATTCGACATATGGATTCAATGTTCTAGAGGGGTGTGCAGGGCCTGATCAAGTCAAAGTGGGGCCCAGGGTTTGGTGTTAATTCGGGGCTCCCATATGCATTACATGCAAAGCATCAACACATAACAAATTTACAGGGGTTTAGGATTACAGTTCTGAAGGCCCTATTGTACATGTAGAAAATTTCCAAATTTTTATTTCAAAGTAATATATTGAGACTTTAAAGGATGTATAATATTTTTTTATAATTATTAGCATATTTTGTAATTTAAAATAGAAACTAATATTAACAGTTTTAAATTAATTAAAAAATTATTTCTGCTTAAATTTTTTATCACATATGAAAATTAGGGATCCCTTAAAATTTTTGGCCCAGGACTGTGATCCTGGAGGCCTGTGCGTTAATCATCAGGCCCTAGGAGTGTGGGGTTAATTAAGGATTTTCATTTTTGGTTTTGAAAATGTCACTTTCTTTTTTATCAAAATTCACATGTCTGTACGATATATGTATGCAAAAGAGTATTAAAATGCTTTGTAGTTCCGTGAAAAATGAAGTGAACAAATCATTTGCGACCGTATGAAAGTTTCTTCAAAAATTTCTTTTTTTTTTATTATATATTTGTTTTATAAAATGTGTTCTCCCATGGATTCATATATTTTCTTTATGTGTTTTTACTTTATTACCATAGATATATTAAATTTCAAAAAGTTTGGTCTTGAAAGCTATACTTTTTTATACAGATCCTTTTAAAATGGTAATGCTAATATTTAACAAACATAGAAGGTTTATATATTTCCAATAAAATGTATGCAAATGTTGTTTTGCATTGAAAATTCAATCCAGTCCAACACACAGCAAAGTTTAATTTTTTTAAATGTATTTTATATATTGAATGTATTTGGAAAATACATGTATTTTTTAAATTTGAAAAGTATTTTGTATTTTATGCCCTAAAACCTATGTATTTTGTTTCAAAAATGCATTTTCAATGTATTTTGCCCAACTCCTTTTGCCACTGAGTAAGAGAGCTTTTAGGTGAACAAAGAGCTGAATTTAGTAATACCAAATTAGGCCAATACCTGCTTTTACAAGGTCAATACATGCATGATACAAGGCAGCAAACATATAAAGAGTATAGCAATACTCACCAGTATGAAAGTTCTGAAAGACAACACGAAGTTGATTCCCAATGGCCCAAGAATAGTGTACAAAGTCTATAGGCAGGAACATTCTGGAAACCAGCTCACAATTGCTACAAGACAGGAATAGTCCATAAAACACTAGGAAAGAGAGTCAGTCCAAATGCTGACACACCAAAGATCCACATTATGCAAGCAATGGTTGTGCAGGAAAATTGGTTGAATATCAGCCACGTGGTGCATCTCCTAAGCTCAGGCACTACCATATTTATTGAACTGACTATGTAAAAACCATATAACATATACCATCACATCTCTGTATTACTATTGGACTACTCACAAACATTAGATCACTAAGCCTAGATGTTTCTCACAAGCAACTGCTCTCTTGACATGCTGCTCTGGACTTTTATACCACTGATTGTAGAGGCCAACGACCGTACCGTGCTGAAAACACCGGTTCTCGTTAGATCACCGAAGTCAGGCAGCATCGGGCGTGGTTAGTGCTTGGGTGGGTGACCACCTGGGAACACCGCGTGTTGTTGGCTCTTTTTGGGCGCGGCAGCCCAGTGGTTAACGCGCGATTCTCGCCGCTGCCAGAACTGCCGCCGTGTTCATGCGGAGTACGATCACGTTAAACATGTGGGTCCGTAAGTCCTTCCGAGAGGTTGGTGGTAGGGGAAGGAGGGTACGGTCCCTGTGGATGCCTCCCCCACTGGGTTCCGGTCTAAATTGGGTGGCACTTCCCGGCCGTCCAAACAGTTACCTTACACCTTTCTGGTAGGTCGGACGGTCTGGGTCTCAACAACAACAACAACAACCACTGATTGTAGCCAGTATTTGCATATATTTGACACCCTTTTATGGTCCGATGGGTCATGCATGGGTTTATTTCTTAATAAAGTTGAAGGTATCGTACTGGAAATGAGAAACAACCTCTGCCTCCTGCCTTTTTTCCTAATGAGTTTTGGAAGCTACAAGACTAGAATGAGACTAGCATTGCCCATCTTCCTTACTGCAGAGGTCAGGATGGTTTTTGACGGGCTATCACAAGTGAGCTCTTTTACAGCCATTAGCTGTCACATGCATGTGAGTGGGTACCAGTTAGCATATGCACTTGAGCAGCTCATGATAAAAACTTTTAAAAATTCCCTTTGTGATAGCCAAACCAGAAGTTCATATAATAAATACTTTTCAAAATATACTTTCATATTTTTGGATACCTTTCATCCGGACACCCAGTGTATAAATGCTGGTTTCCTGGTGACACCTAGTGTTAAATGCTAGTTTCCTGGTTCCTATAAATGCTGGTTTCCTGGTGACACCCAGTGTTAAATGCTGGTGATAACCAAACCATAAGTTCATATAATAAATACTTTTCAAAATATACTTTCATATTTTTGGATACCTTTCATCCGGACACCCAGTGTATAAATGCTGGTTTCTCAATTAAATTTAAAGTCACTCATCATTTTTTTTTTGCATCTTTAAGTCGGCTCGGTAATCAAGTTAATGTAAATTTTTTGAGAGATTTCAGTTATTTTTATTGTATAGCTCAACTGTTTTCATTGTATGGTTCAGCTATCTTCATTGTATGGTTCAGCTATCTTCATTGTATGGTTCAGCTATCTTCATTGTATGGTTCAGCTATCTTCATTGTATGGTTCAACTATCTTTTTACAGTCATACTCCTTAATATTGCATCATTCATTAGACAAATTGGAAAATTTTTCTGACTGGGCAGGTGAACTAAACAGTGCGACTGACAGTTAGATCAGTGGCCTTTACCAACATTATATCATGCTCTTGTTTTCTATATTGAATATATAAGATATTAATTTTCCAGCATTTATGAGGTTTTGTTTTGAAATGTTCACTATTATTTTCAATATTTAAAAGGTTAATTGTTGATTGACATACTTAAGATAAAATGGAAATTAAAAGTACCAGCTACAGTTTGCCTAATATTTTTTAACTTTTTAAATCTTAGTAAAAATATTAAAAAAAAAATGATTAAAAAAGATTTTTAACTTTGATCACAGTAAAATAGGTAAACTGTCAGATAAATAATTTTTTTTTTACCTTTATAGCCATGTATATTTGAATGATCTTGGCATGCTCGACTGCTTTTTCTTAATGGCATTTTGACTTAATAGAATAGATACCTTACTATATAAGTTGAGTTTAAATTTTTAATGATCTCATATGTTTTTCATCTTGAAATTTCAGCTTATACATCCTCTGCAAAATTCTGTAATTGGAAGTCCTGCATCATGTATTTCATTCTGTACTTAAGTTAATATTTAATTGGCATTTTAGTGCATATAATCTACATTTTGACTAAAAATGCCAAATGCATTTTAGCTTCATGTTTGTTAGTTCATTAAAAAGTATTTTTTAATGAATCATGTTTTATACATTTATTTTGGATTTAAGAAGTGCTTAAATTTCTACTTGCGTACTGTGTATCGTTTAGATTGTAAGAAACGTTTAAAATCATTTATAAAATTTTTATTTTATATGTCTATTCTATAGCACTATAAGTACCTTATATCACTTTCCCTGTGTTAAGAATGACCTTATTAGAAAAGAACATTTACAGTTATTAATTATCAGGGAAAAGTCCAGATCACATCACTTTGGTTCAAGACCCAGACTGTCCGACTCACCTGAGGGCTTGAGCAGCTATTTAATTCCAAATTTGGTGAGTTTTGGAATTTTCAAAAACCAAAAAGATTGGGCTAGAATTTTTCGAGTTATGTAGATTATTCTGGAACCTTCCACAGAGATATATTAGGTGGTCATTGTTCAGAGAGCAACATAATATGATACAAATAAAAGTAGTGAATTGTGAATGTGTCTGATTAGAGATATATATGATCTTGTTTGTGAATTAGTTGAGCATTTAATTAGATATTGTTTTATTGTATCTGATGGTTGTTTGGTGATTTCGTTTGAAATTTCATACCAAATTTCATTCGAAACGCTTTATTTCTCCATGAGATATTGTCTTCACAGACTCACTGAGACACACGCACAGACATCACCTCAAAAACAATCCATTCAAGTTCAGGGATGTTTGAAATGTGCTCTTTCGTCAAAACTTGAATTCAAATTTTCAACCCTGTCACAATACTTTCCCTATACATTATACTATCTATATAGAGAATGGGAAAACAGGAATATAATAAATCTTCAATTGATTGCTCAACATTGCTATAATTTTGATCATAGTTTTGATTTTTTCTTCAGCAAGGAGCATACAAAAATGCACATCGATGAGCTTAACTTTTTTGGTGCTTTCTATATCTAGAAAAATTTTTGTAATTTAGTTAATGACTTGTCCAGTACTTCATTTGTGTCCTCGGACTGGTGGAGTGCCCTGTAATATTTTCTTTACTTTTGTTTCATTTCATAGTCGGACTTCTATGAGTCATTTTGACTTATTTTCTTATTTTTCATCTTGTTGGATCTTGTTTATTCTTGTTCAGACTTGACTCGTCTTGCTGTGAAATTTCTGTTGTGTTTTGATGTGCTCCAATCTTGTGTGAAAGCCCCAGGCCGTCCGGCTCATCCAGAGGACTTAGAGCAACAAAATGGACGACCGGGAACTCTCCAATCTTGTGTGTCACTTTTTATTTTGGATTGACTGGATTGTTCTTCATTCTTCTCTCTGATTGACTATCTCAGATTGACTTTAAATCCAGGACTTGGGTATATGAACCCCTCTGTTTCTTCTATTTTGTGCCCATTTCGTCTTTTTGACTTTGGGTTTATTTGTTTTGTTGCACTGACAAAGGGGATCCGGCATATACCCCCAAAACAACTGTATGCTGCGTTATTATTTATTTGTGCTTAAATGCTTAAATATGTTGCTTCCCTTATCCTTTGCACAAAGCATTTTTTACTTATTGATTTACTAAGAATATTTATTCTTCTCTATGAATTAATGAGAAGAATAAATATTCTTAGCTGAATTAATTTGCTGAATTCATGCTCTTGAATTAATTTGCTGTATTAAAAAAAAATAAAATTCATGCTTAATTTTGAAATTGGAATTTCATGCTTTTTCAACATTTTCTTATGAATTTATGCTATAATATGAATTGTTAGGAAAATTGGTAAATGTTAGTTCTGTGAAATACATAACTTTTAAGTTCTGAAATTCTACATAATTTATAGCAGGTTGCACTTTCTGTAAAAATAGAATATCAAGGGAAAAAATAATTATTTAATCTTGGTGAAGCCAGAAAAATGAAGTTATTCTCTGCAAATGACAAGAACCCCACTGCAAAGATAAATCTCATTGTATTTTATATTTTACAATGTTACTTTTGACAGATATACCATTTTTATTTTTTAGATGCATTTTATGGATTGGGCTACAAATTAGTTGGCTTATATGATTTACTTGCGAAAAAGCTTCCTGGTGACCAGAAAGTTGATATATCATGTCATTGGAGATATTTTTATGATCCACCGGAGTTCCAAACAGTGATTAGAAAAGTTGGAAAAGACATGTTTCACATTGGTTATTTTAGGTAAAGTTTAAAAAAATTTATGTTGAAAGATTCAGATCTTCTTAGTTGTACTTATATTATTATCTTAATTCTGTAATTTCTGGTATTAAAGAGCCATGATGTTTAAATGTTTGAAATCTATCTATATATACTAATTGCCAAGTGTCCGTCTGTCTGTCTGTCTGTCTGTCTGTCTGTCACGCTTTTTTCAGGCACTTCCCGAATAGATAGAGACTTGCAATTTGGTACACGGCTCGGTCGTTCGATAAAACCCCCTAGAAAAATCGAATTTTCCGAAAACGTTCTATAGAGAGGGTGTCACACACCAAAACGTTCGAAAAGTGAAAAGATGGGAAAGTATACTTTGCGATGAGATAGAGACATCAAATTTGGTATATAGGTAAATCATTCGAAAGGAAGAAAGTGTGCAATTTCAGATTTCCAATATTTTCTACTTAAGGGGGTGCCGCACACCAAAACGTTCGAAAAGTGAAATGATAGGAAAGAATGCTTTGCGATGAGATAGAGACTTCAAATTCGGTGTATGGGTAAACCATTCGAAAGGAAGAAAATGTGCAATTTCAGATTTCCAATATTTTCTACTTAAGGGGGTGTCGCACACCAAAACGTTCGATTTAACGAATAAATGAGAAAAGACGCCTTTAAAATTTGATAGAGGCTCAAAATTTGGAATACGAGCTAATAATTTGGCGAAAACACCCAAAATGAATACAGTTTTTCAAAAATGTTCGTTTAAGGGGGTGCTCCAGAGTAAAACGTTCGAAAAGTCTATTGATAAAAAAAGCATGTTTTGGAATGAGATAGATATATCAAATTTGGTGTAAGGGTAGATAGTTTGAAAGGAAGAAAGTGTACAATTTCAGTTTACCAATATTTTCTATTTTAGGGGGTGCCACACACCAAAATGTTCGATTTTCGGAATAAAGGAGAAACGCTCCTTTAAAAACGTGATAGAGGCTTTATATATGGTATATGGGCGAAACATCTCATAGAAATCACAAAAAGGATATAGTTTTTAAAAAATGTATAGTTAAGGGGGTGGGTACTCCACACAAAAGCATTCGAAAAATGACATGCTAGAAAAGCATGCTTCACGATGAGATAGAGACTTCAAATTTGGTGTACTGGTAAAAAGTTGCAAAGGAAGAAAGGGTGCAATTTCAGTCTTCCAACATTTGCTATTGTAGGGGGTGCCGATCACTAAAATGTTCGATGTGCCGAACAAATAAAAAATGCCTCCTTTACAATGTGATAGAAGCTTGAAATTTAGTATATAGGCTAACCATTTGACAAGAAAAACCAAGCATGAATACAGTTTGACAAAAATGTTCTTTAACGGGGTGCTACACAGAAAAACGTTCGAAAGGTGAAGTGATAGAAAAAACATGCTTCTCGATAGGATAGAGACTTCAGATTTGGTGTACGGGTAGATAGTTTGAAAGAAAGAAAGCGTAAAATTTCAGATTTCCAATATTTGCTACATTAAGGGGTGCCGCACACTAATATGTTCGATTTTTCGAACAAATGAGTCAAGCTTCTTTTTAAATGTGATAGAGGCTTGATATTCGGTATATGGGCCAATCATCTGATAAAAAACCCAAGACAAAGAGAGTTTCTCAAAAATGTTCATTTAAGGGTGTGCTTCACAGAAAAAAGTTCCAAAGGAGAAATACTAATATAGGATTGCCTCGGGATGAGATAGACTATAATGTGGTGTACGGGTAAATAATTCGAAAGGAAGAAATGCGGAAATTTAGTTTCCCAATATTTTCTTCTTTAGGGGGTTCTGCACACCAACATATTCGATTTGTCGAATAAATGTGAAACGCGAATTATTAAAAAATGTACATTATTCAGGGGTTGCTTATTGCGAGAGCGTTGATTTTCAACGGGTATTCGGCTAGTATATACTAATTGCCAAGTGTCTGTCTGTCTGTCACGCTTTTTTTAGGCACTTCCCGAATAGATAGAGACTTGCAATTTGGTACACGGCTCAGTCATTCGATAAAACCCCCTGGAAAAATCGAATTTTTCGAAAACGTTCTATAGAGGGGGTGCCCCACACCAAAATGTTCGAAAAGTGAAATGATGGGAAAGCATGCTTTGCGATGAGATAGAGACTTCAAATTTGTGTGTATGGGTAAATCATTTGAAAGGAAGAAAGCTTGCAATTTCAGATTTCCAATATTTTCTACTTAAGGGGGTGCTGCACACCAAAATGTTCGAAAAGTGAAATGATAGGAAAGCATGCTTTGCGATGAGATAGAGACTTCAAATTTGGTGTATGGGTAAATCATTTGAAAAGGAGAAAGTGTTCAATTTCAAATTTCCAATATTTTCTACTTAAGGAGGTGCCGCACACCAAAATGTTTGAAAAGTGAAATGATAGGAAAGCATGCTTTGCAATGAGATAGAGACTTCAAATTTGGTGTATGGGTAAATCGTTTGAAAAGGAGAAAGTGTGCAATTTCAAATTTCCAATATTTTCTACTTAAGGGGGTGCCGCACGCTAAAACGTTCGAAAAGTGAAATGATAGGAAAGTATGCTTTGTAATGAGGTAAGGACTTCAAATTTGGTGTATGGGTAAATCGTTCGAAAGGAAGAAAGTGTGCAATTTCAGATTTCCAATATTTTCTACTTAAGGGGGTGCCGCACCAAAATGTTCGATTTAGAGAATAAATGAGAAAACGCTCCTTTAAAATTTAATAGAGGCTAGAAAATTGGTATATGGGCTAATCATTTGACGGAAACACGCAAGACGAATATAGTTTTTCAAAAATGTTCGTTTAAGGGGGTGCTCCAGAGTAAAACGTTCGAAAAGTGAATTGATAAAAAACCATTCTTCGGAATGAGATAGAGATATCAAATTTGGTGTAAGGGTAGATAGTTTGAAAGGAAGAAAGTGTGAAATTTCAGATTTCCAATATTTGCTACTTTAAGGGGTGTGCACACTAATATGTTCGATTTTCCGATTAAATGAGGCACGCTTCCTTTTAAATGTGATAGAGGCTTGATATTTGGTATATGGGCCAATAATCTAATAAAAAACACAAAACAAACAGAGGAAGAAATGTGCAAATTTAGTTTTCCAATATTTTCTTCTTTAGAGGGTTCTTCACCAAAATATTCGATTTGTCGAATAAATGTGAAACGCGAATTATTATAACATTTACATTATTCAGGGGTTGCTTATTGCGAGACCGTTGATTTACAATGGGTATTCGGCTAGTGTGTTTTTTATTTCTGTTGGATACTGAATTTACACAGAGTGATCAAGGATATTCTGAAATCTGTTTTTTCCCCTCCATCAAATTTTCTGTAGCCAGTCAAAACAGTCAATCTAAAGTTATTACTTTTTAATAGCAATCTAAGTGTCTGGATATTCTGTTTCAAAATATTGAAAAGTAGAATTGAAAAGTATTTGGAATGATCAGAAAGTATTTTCAGAGTTAAATAAAGAGGATTTAGCTTTTAAAATTTTTTATAAAACAATAAAGTGGTGTCTAGCAAAAGCTGGGTGGATGGTTCATGATTTGTGAAAAGTCGTCACAAAAAAAAAATAAAATAAAATAAAATAATGAATCAACATAATCAGAAATCAACTGCTAATAATTTAATGTTTGTCTAAATCTTGTATCTTCTCATGCATTAAAAATAATTCTCTCATTTAACTATTTTTAAATTAACTATTTATAAAAAAAATAAATTGTTATTGCAGGTGTTTTATGTCTGAAATATATTATTTCTTCCATAGTAGTGAATCCTAATTGGTTAGACAAAAACACAATTTCATATTTGAGCAATGTTTGCCAAAATATCATAACTACCTCCAATCATACACTCCTAATGAATCATACAACAAGCATGTCAAAGTCACACACTGCAAGCATATAAGGCATGATGTTCGGCATCCATGAATACAATAACAGCATCTGTCATGAACAAAGTATGCAACCTATCATGTCTAAAAAGGCATGATCATCGGCTATTGGGTTATTTCTGAAACAGAGGACTTTGTGAAATGCGTGTGTGCTGCAGTAGTAAAAATGTATCAACACCTTGAATAGGACAGTTTTAATGACCCAATTGTGGAGTTCTACTTGTTATTGAACGTAAGGTCAACACCATTTGAAATGGCTTGTCAGGACCAATCGTACACTACTGTTGAACAACTGGCCATCTAAATGAAACAGTTGTTTAACAGTTGTGTACGATCACCAGAACTGCATATTGGGATCCAAGTCAGATACTTGCAAAAAGCCGTTCATTGCAAACAGTGTCACCAGTTTGCACAGCAATACCGATATTCCTGAGGCTCTGGTATGCACTGTAGTGTACATTGTCACAGATACCCATAGCAACCTTCCACTGACTTATGGAGTCCCTCTCGTGATGGCTGACTGTGGTGCATGCTGCTAAAGGCCAATATTATAGACTAACGGTCTCATGGGATATGCACTATGCCTACCCCAGGAGTTATGCAAAGCGATAGGTGGGGGTACACTGAGAAAATTTCATTTTGTATTTGTTTTCCAAGACAAGTTTTATATTAACAGAAAAAAATTAGAAAATTAAAGAATAACAATTATTGATTTGTATTTTTAAATTACATGATCATGAATAGAATAATATGGTTATTGAATATTACTTTGCTGCAATGCCCATTTAGAATGAAAAACATTCTTGCAATACACTTATAGCCTCTGTATTAGAACCAACACCCATTTAAAACAAAAAAAAAACATTCTTGTGATATTCTGATAGCCTCTGTATTAGAATCAACACCATTTAGGACTAAAAATATAAAAAAATTCCACATCCATATTTACCGTAGGGTTATGTAAGCAAAAAAAAACTGTTATAGGTACTAGGTAGGTAATCATAATGTAACTAAACTGTCACAGCAATCATTTAAATTGGCGTTTTTATTTGGTTCATTTTTTGTTCTCATCATCTGTAAAAGGTTAATGCTTAGTTGGTTTTTAGTTATAACTCAGCATGAATTTTAATAGATATGTTTTCTTGCAGAGATGATCCATCAAAGCTCCCATCTGTTTTAGCATCCAATAGTGGCGAAGATGCTAAGTTAGTGCTTAAAGGAGACAACATATTTGCTGCTATGAAGTATTTTTATTACTATTATTATTGCTATTAACTGATTGCTATTAAGTTTTTAATGCTGCTGATATGTGTTATGTGTTTAGAAGAAATAACATTTTAGATAAATTTATCCAAGCTAGTTTTTTTTTATTAATTGGATTAATCTGTGTTTATTTTAGAATTATCTTATTGTGGATGAAAGTAAGGGGGAACAAATGAACTCAAACACATATACTCTATATCAATATTTATCTTTCAATGTGCAGAATTGTAGAAAGAAATTATCCAGAAGCTAGAGTTTGTTTGGAGAAAAGCAAAACATTCTTTAGTTTCAAAACTCCATCCTATATTGTACTATACATATTAATAATTGACAACCATTATTTTTCCAAGCAAGTTTTTATTGCATCGAGATTAAAATAACATATAATTATACATATCATATTTCATATCATAGGTCATATGCAACATTTAGTACATATGTACTAAATGTTGCATATGACCATAAAGAATAAAAGTAGTAAATCAGGGTTGCTGTAGTAATTATAAAACATGATAAACTTGGAATTTCCAGGGAACTTTTTGTTAAAATGCCAAAGTCTGTAAATATCAGACTTTTAATATTAACAAACATTTTTACTTTCTCTACCATTCGTGATAATATATCGGAAATATATTAGAAAGGGGTCAAAAATTGGAAGTCGAGTTTTCGGTTGATTTACACATTTTAGGCAGTTTAAGGTATGAAAAAATGATTATAAGCATGATGATTAATTAATGTCTGTGTAATGTATGTATACACCAGGGATGCACAACCTTTTAGCACCTGTGGGCCAATTTCACATAGACTAAGCAACGGCGGGCCCCAATGGGGGAGTGGGCACCACCCAGCAATGTATATATTTAGTAAATACCGAAACAAAAAATTAAAAATGAAAATTAAAAACAAATACAGAAATGAACAAAACAACTCACTTGCTTCAAATATGTACAGACATCGCCAAAATCCTTTTATTTTTTGTAGAGCTAGTGGGAAATTTGATATTATTTGATTTTCATTATTCTTTCAATGCCTGGTTCAATGTTGGAACAGCGATTCATTCGTAGGTTTCCCTCCAAGTGTTCATCAGTTAGATGAGAACGACCTTTTGATTTCACTTGTTTCATTAATGAAAATGATTGTTCACATAAGTAGGTGCTCCCGAATAATGTTATCATTTTTTGAGCGTGAATTTTCAATTTTTCTCCAAATTCTTCTCCTACAACAAACACATTCCAGTTTCCGGCTTAAGTTTGCCGTATGGAAAATTCTCGCCAACAGCAAGCCAACGAAGGACTACCATGGGATGAAGCAGGGTATGAATTCAAACATCCCACTTCTCATTGTAAAAAATAGACAATTTTTAATTTAAAGCTGTTTGATTTGCTCTTTTTTATTTGTTTTGTAGTCGAAATCTTAAAGAAAATTTGATATAAAAAATAATTTTTCATAAAATTTTATGATGTAGTTTTTCTTTTCTTTCTTTCTTTCTTTTCTTTTTTTTTTTTTTTTTTTTTTGCGAAAGACGTGGAATTTTTTTTCTTTATGTGTTCGCCAAGCTGACGGTGGCGGCGGGCCACACACGATTAGGCCAAGGGCCGCATCCGGCCCGCGAGCCGCGGGTTGTGCACGACTGGTATACACACTAACTCAAAATCTAACCAATGAAAATTAGATGTTAAATCACTAATGCATTACCCTGGCACTAATTACATTTTTGCAGACTTTGAAAAAAAAAATGGAATAGGCCTTCTTTTTTCAAATTGCCCATAAAATCATCAAAAGTCTAAAATAATAGACTTAATATGTAGAAACATGCAGATTAAATGCTTGTTATGTATGTTATTTTTTTTATGACAATACCGTTAAAACCAACTTATTACTTTCTAGACAGACTAGCAAACCTAGAGCTTATTTCATCTTTTGACTTCTGTTAGTTGGTCTATCTAGCATTGAATAAGGAGATCAAACATATGTTGAAGTAGCTATATTATTAAAAATAAGTAACATTAACAAACACAAATTGTTGAACATGTGCATATGTTTATTGCCATACAGCAAATGATAATAATGTGTGTAAATTACTCACAATTGAAATTATGCTGTTTGATGATAATATGCTTGTTGTCATTTCGCAAATGATAATAAAGTGCGTAAATTACTCGCATCCAAAATTACGTTTGATAATATGTTTGTTGCCATTCGGTAAATAATAATAATATGCGTAAATTACTCGCAATCATAATTATGTTATTTGTATTGAAGCACGGAAATATTTATAATATAGCATACATTATTTACATCAAGGGAAAAGTATGCCTGAAAAGTACTTTTTTTAATATTGACTTAAAATTGTATTGTTTTGCAAAGTAGACTTAAATCTGAAAGGGAAAAAAAATTGAAGTATATATTAAAAACTATTGAACTACAGTTTTACTCTCTATTTACAACCTCGAAAATTCAGAATCGCCCAAACTTTGCTGTTTCCAGACTTTAGAATGTTTCTGGTTATATAGAATTAAGATAAAATTCAAACTTTGTATTATATACACTATTTTTGTTAAAAATGACAAATATTTAAGCAAACTATATTAAAGAATATTTAATGCAGTAATGGACCGATGGTTTTTCATATTTTGGAATTTTACAGATTTCTGATCTGTAGCCAAAGTAGCAGCCAAATAGGGCATATTATGTTGCTGATTTCTAATCAATGCTTTACAACAACCAGTTGAATTGTTTTAAGTGCGGATCTCTGTAATAGACAATAATTAATACAGTAATGGACCGATGGTTTTTCATATTTTGGAATTTTACAGATTTCTGATCTATAGCCAAAATGGCAGCCAAATAGGGCAATTTATGTTACTGATTTCTAATCAATGCTTTACAACAACCAGTTGAATTGTTTTAAGTGCGGATCTCTGTAATAGGCAATAATTATTTTGTCTGGTTGATTGTTTTTGTTTATGTTGCTGTACTGTGGATTCATATTATGTGCATAATGAATGTTTATGATAGAAATAGTTTTTTAAAGCTTGGCGATGTTTTTAAAATTGGAAATTAACGACTTCTATTGGAAGCTTGAAAGAGAAAAAAAGAAATTAGAAAAATGCCCGTATGTTGGTTTCTGGACTTTGGATATCTGAATTTTTGAGGAGGTTGTACTGTATTTTAAAAAAAAATTTCTTTCCTTTCTGTGTGCAAAAAGAGATGTATGACAAACTGCAATTTTATTCTTATTTTTTGTTTATTTCTCAATTAGCATTCATTCCTAATCTTTTATATATTTTTGCTTGCACATAAAAAAAAAGATTCTACATTTAATCTCTTACGAAGGCATTACATATTTTTTTTTTTTAAGTTTTTGCACTTTAGATTAGTGATTTTATTCACAATTTTTGTACTTTAAAGCTGTTCCTTGTCTAAAATTTTATAAACCTTTCTATTTTCTTTCATTTGCATTTATATTCACATGTAAATAGTTTCATTTCCTTTTTTTTTCTGTTTGGAGAAATTTTCCACATGTCTATGCTTTTATTGCAGCTTTTAACATGTAGCAGATTCATCTATATTTGAGTAATTTTGTACGTGCTTTGGGTTTCTTGAATCTTCCTTAAATCCATATTTGTATTTTTACTTTTATGTGTAGAGACTCCCTAAATCTGCTGTTATATTATTTTTCATAGATCTGAGACATTATTTTTTATTTATATATACACTAGCAGCATATCCATTCTTCGTATGGAGTATATAATATAAAGAAACTTAAAATTCACAATCATATGCAAATTCCTATAGTATATTAATGACATTTTTAATCAAAATTTTCTGTTAAAATATTTAATATAATGCTCCTAAAAAGAAGTTTACGAATATCTGTTGTCGTTACACAAAATTATCTTCATGGGCAGATCTGAAGAGTAATACATCCTGGCCCCTTTAGTAAGCAAATTTACAAAAAATATGGAATTGAATCAATATATGCAAAATAAAGGCGTTAGAATTGTATGGGACCTGTACTACTTATATATGCAAATATTAGAAGATATAACCTGTATTAGTAAATTGCATGTATAAATTGAAAATATCAATAAACCTGTAATCTTTAAACCTGAAGGCAGTAATTGATTCCAATATATGCCGAAATGAAAGTGTTAAAATTATATGGGAAGATATACCCATACAACTTATAATGTCATAGATTAGAACATATGTCCGAGTGTTAGTAGAAAATTACCCATATTATAATATGAGTCTCAAAAATCTTTGCCAAAATAAAACAGATGACGTAATAAATTGAAAATATCAATAATCCCCGTAATCTTCATACCAGTAAGCCGTACTTGATTCCAATATATGTCAAAATATATGCCAATATACCTGTACTACTTTTATTCTTGTAGATTAGAAGATATACCTGGGCATTTGTAGAAGATTACTCGTACCACGTACAATATATGAGTTTCAACAATTTTTGCCGCGATAAAACAATGGCATAATAACTTGAAAATATCACTAATCCCCGAAAATATCAATAATAATAATGTTTAAACCTGAAGACCGTAATTGATATTATCCAGTCAAAAATACATTGGCAATGAAATTTATTTTATATACATATCTTCATTATTCAAATCAGAAAAGATTTAATAAAAATCATCTGCAGCATAAACACATTGGATTTAAATCCTTTGCTAAGCAACGTGATATTATTTGCTTGTAATAAATTGGTGAACAAAACATCGTCTGAATAATGCTATCTCTATGGAAGGTTTGGCAACATTTTAAAAAATCGCCAAATTTATCGCCAAGTGGGACTGTAGAACTGGCAGTCCCACTTGGCGACAAATTGATGAAACATCATCATAATACTATTCCCTAACAAAACACAGTTAATTTCATGTATTTAGCTCAATTTTATCAATTTCAAGATATTTTTATGGATTTACAAACATTTTTATCAATTTGGTAACATTTTAAAAATTCGCTAAATGTGTTACTAAGTAGGACGGTTGGACTGACAGACAAATGCTAACGAAACATCATTTCAATACTCTCTTCTAACAAAACAAAATAAATTTCATTTATTTGCATTGTTTTTATCAATTGGTAACTTATTCCGTCAATTTGTCAAAAAGGAAAAGTTGCCAAGTTAGCGATATCTCGCCAAATTCATAGTTCTGAATTTGCAGATCTGAATAAAACATCCAGATCCCATTTGTATATACTAAATAAAAATGCTAAAATTGTATTACAAGATATACCCATTCTACTCTTTCAGTTTCAACAATCGGCTAAATGAATTTATTGGCTAAGTACAGTATATGAGTTTATTAGCTAAACGCAATATATAAGCTTGGCCAAACTAACCAACACTATTTGCCAAAATAAATGAAAGTGATGTACGCAACCCACAATTAATACAATTGGAAGAAAATCATACCGTTCATTTATAAGATAGTATATTTTTCTATCCATTTATTTATTATTCAAATCGAAAAAATAATAATAACCATTAACAAGCACATTTAATTTAATTGCATTGCCAAGCAACATGATTTATCCTAATAAAATTCTAAAAATTAATTAACCATTTTGATTTCTTAATACTTTCATCGTTGAGTAAAAGCTTGTGAGAAATAAACCATGGCGATAGATTTTCCATTTAAATTGATGTTTTCAAACAATTCATGATTTCAAAAAGTGACTATTTAATGCAAAAATCTGCCGCCAAACTCGGAGATAAAATTTTAATTCATTTTCACATTTTAAACAAACGGTTTTCAACCTTTTCGTTTGAAGGAACCAGGGAGTTTGAGAGTAGAACTCCTAGGAAAAAGTTTCATTTTCAATTAATATCTCGACAACTCCTGGTCTTAAATACTCGAAATATGGACTAAATTTTAAGTGGGACTATTTTAAGGCTACCCACAAAATTTCATCAAATTCGGTTCAGCCGTTCTCCTGTGATGATGGGACAAACAGACAGACAGATTTTAAATTTTATTTATATAGATATTTAAAGAATATTTCACAAATCCTAAAATTTATTGCATAATTTTTGCACTTAATCTTTCTCAGATTCTTGATTTTTGCTTATTTGTAAATCATTTATTCTTGTCCTTATTTAAAGCTGTCATCTCAGTAATCAGATATACTGCATATAGAAAACATTTTAATTAATTACGTCTCTTATTTATTTTTTATCTAAATTTTACTTCCAGGTCAAATTTACACTATGTACAAATTGACAACAGACCAAAATAATCCCATCTTTAATTGTTTTTGAAATTAAATAAGTTATAATTTTGTACCACTAAAAAAAAAAGCTGAATTAAGAACTTTCGTTCATATTTTACTGTTACATGGTGCAATATATATGCAAATATACCATGCTTTCAGCTTTACTGGTGTAGTGTCTGACTTCCTAGAGGCCAAATTTTTCTAAAGGAATGTTTACTACTGTTTATTATACACTTTTAATTACTGTTTATTATTTTCATAAATCTTGCAGACAATAAATTTATCTAAACCTAACATTTTTATGATATGGCAGCAGCTATTATTTAGTTTCGCTCTAACATATCTGTTAAATATATTTAGTAATTTCTCCTAATGTAATAGCCACATATTTGTTGCTGGAGTGATTCTTCTAAAAATAATAGTAATTATTTTTATTGAAAATAATTGTAAACAATACATGCAATTGAACGATGATAACAATAAAGTATGTGATATAGAGGTGGGAAAAAAATTGTCTCTTGGGCCACTAAAGAAAAGTGGAGCATTTTGATTAACAGAGTTTGTTTATTAAATTCTTAACCAATATTCATGTACCTTGTACTTAAATTCTTAACCAATATTCATGCACCATATATTGCGACAGTGTCATTGTATGTATGTATTGATTGTTTTCACTTTAGAACAGTTATTTCTTGTCCTATTGGTAAAAAAAACTCTAAATTTAAAATATATTAATACCTCATTTTAAAAATATAGAATCTTTGGGTTCCAAGAATCTTTAGGATATAGAAGAATCACCACAGGTGCCTCAAATGCCTGTGGACCAGAGTATCCCCCCACCTCTGACATAATATAATGTGCAAAATTCTTATTAGCAAAATTCTATTTAGCAACATTCTTAAATTTTTATTAAAAATTATACTGTGACTGCTGTTTATAATAATTGTTAATTTTAATTATTAAATATGACAAAATAAAATTCATTCAAATAAAGTTTATTAGCAGTTTCTTGATCTTTTACATGTTTCTTGTATGCTTTTTATTTGTATGTTGATTACTTTTTGTTTTGTTCATAGTTCTGAATTGGAAGAGGCTGTTGAATCAAAATCTTTGAAGAGCAAAGCCACAAAATTGCTGAAAGAATTACAAGAGTTTGCGTCTCGGAAAAAGTACTCCTTGAAGTTACTAACAGATAAAATAAGACAAAGGCGAAGAGAAGTTGTTGCCAGAACTTTTCATGGACTTGGGATAGTAGTGCCAGTTAGTATAAATGATATTGGATACAGACCTTTACCTGATTCTGATTGTAAGTATTTTTCTGATTTTTTTTGTTGAATCAGATGTTTTTTATTACCTTTGTGAATTTACAATGTTTCTCTGTTAATTACACATTGAATTGATATTATATATTTGAAATGTTTCATAGTACTGTAACATTCAAAATATCCTTTTTCCTTTTCTTATGTCCTTGGCAGTACATGCAAATAAAATTGTGATTGATTAATTATCATGCACATTTACTATGTATTTATGCTATAAAAATTTGAATAAATTTAGTTTTGTTTTTCAGTCAATAATCCTTTTACAACCTTTTATTTGACTTGATCTGGCATTTGTTTGTTAGTGTAATTCAAATCTTCGAGACCCTAATTAATTAGATTCTGTTTATAGTAACATGAAAGTCTGTATATCGTTGATTTTTGTGGTAAATTTTAATTCCTTTAATTTTTAACTTTATTAGGCCAGCTTGTCCTGAGCTCACCATTGGATTGAGCTTGCTTTTTATTTAAAGTAACTTGAAAACTGGAGTAGCAAAAAATATTTAACATGTCATTGTCTCGTATGATATAGTTTAATTCTTTGGATTTTTAGCCTTATCAGGCCAGCCTGCTATAGAAATGTATTTATGACTTTAGGGAAGAATAATTCAAAAACTGAAGCAGCTATAAAATGCCATTATTTTTTGTAGTATGCTTTGTTATTTGGATTTTGAACCAACCTTATCGGGCTAGCTCTTCTTAGGCTTGCGCCATGTTTTGGGGAATCACTCAAGAACCATTGTGGCTAGAAAGTCCAAATTTGCCATGTCATTGTCTTTCACACATTTAAGTTACATGCATCTTAATTCAGTTTTCAAACGTTTAAGTTACATACAAGTAATAAAAGGAGTGCTTTAGAAACTATATTTTTTGCTTTTACTTGTTTATACTTAAATTCTGTAGTGTTGACTTGATTAAAAAACACTTGTCTGTGTTTTAACACTTTGTATAATTGGACCAGCTGCCCAATTAGGCTCAAAGTAATCTAAGCTCAACGTGTTCTATTGAGTTGGATGTGTTCTAATTAGGCAGAATCTACTGTATTGTATGTGGGGTGTTTTGATAATATCAGTGATTAAAAAGGAGTAAGCAAATGTCAAAAGTTTGAAAAATGCACTCCTACTTCAAGAGTCTGTGATGACCCCATCACAGTCTACTTGATCTTATGCAGCTAGAAAGAGCTTCTGGACTAGTCATGCAATGCAATCAAGCCTCAACATTGCTGACTGTATGCTCCAATTAGCTACGGGAATATGAACATTACTACATTAATGAATTATGCTAATTTAGGGAGCGACAAGTTCCCTAAATTAGCATAATGAAATAATATGTTCTCATAGAAACATTTGGAAATTGGATTCGGGATATCATCTATCTACCTATTTTTAATCAGTAAAAATCATAACTTCGGCCAAGATCTTGGAAAAGAGGCACAATGCTGGATTACAGTGATGAATTTATTTTTTTATTGTAGACTAGGAAGAATGTAAATTTTCTACTAATAATGGAGGTTATGACCCTGCTCCCTGCCTTTGATGCAACTTCTTAATGTTAATCTATATAAATAAAATTGAAAATCTGTCTGTCTGTCTGTCTGTCTGTCTGTTTGTCCCATCATCACGGGAGAACGGCTGAACCGAATTTGATGAAATTTTGTGGGTAGCCTAGAAATAGCCCCACTTAAAATTTAGTCTATGTTTGAAATTTCTACGACCAGTGGTTCTCGAGATATTAGTAAAAAACGAAACTTTCGTTTATCTCATCATCACGAGAGAACGGCTGAACCGAATTTAATGAAATTTTGTGGGTGGCCTTGAAATAGTCCCCCATAAATTTTGCCCAAGTTTCGAGTTTCTAAGGCCAGGGGTTGTCGAGATATTAATGAAAAACGGAACTTTTTTTATAGGAGTTCTACTCTCCAACTCCGTGGTTTATCCAAACGCAAAGGATAAAAATCGTTTGTTTAAAACGTCAAAGGGAATTAAAACTTTATTTTTGAGTTTGATGCAGGATTTTTGCATTAAATAGTCACTATCTGAAAGCATGAATTGTTTGAAACATGAATTTAAATGGAAAAATCTACCTCCATGTTTTGTATTTCACAAGCTTTTACTCAACGATTAGAAGTATAAAGGTATTAAAATGGTTATTTAATTTCGCATTTTATGAGGAAGATTCTATCTTATATCGTGTTGCTCGGCCAAGGAATGAAATTAAATATGTTTGCTAATGATTATTATTATTTTTTCGATTTGAATATTAAATAAATGGGTATTGAAATATATCTTATAAATGAACGGCTTGATTTTTTTTAATTATATTAATTGCGAACTGCATACACCACTTTCATTTATTTTAGCAAAGAGATTTTAAGCTTATATATTGTGTTTAGCTAATAAACTCATATTTTGTTTACCCAATAAATTCATTTATCCAATTGTTTAAACAGAAAAAGAGTGGAATGGGTATTTCTTCTAACAATATTTTAGTGTTTTCATTTAGTATATACAAACTTGATCACGATATTTTATTCAGATCTGCGAATTTAGAGCTACGAATTTGGCTGGATATCGCTAACTTGGCAAATATCTTAAAAGTTACCAAATTGATTGAAATGTCCCCAAATTGATAAAAATGACGTAAATCAATTAAATTTATTTTGTTTTGTTAAAAGAAAGTACTGAAATGGTGTTTCGTTAGCATTTGTCTGTCAGTCCAACCGCCCTACTTAGTAACACATTTAGCGAATTTTTGAAATGTCACCAAATTGATAAAAATATTTATAAATCCATAAACATATTTCGAAATTGATAAATTGCCCTAAATAAACGAAATAGTGTTTTTTTAGGGGATAATATTTTGATGATGGTTCGTCAATTTATCGCCAAGTGGGACTGTCAGTTCTACAGTCCCACTTGGCGATAAATTTGGCGAATTTTTAAAATGTCGCCAAACCTTCATTAGAGATATTCAGACGATATTTTGACCACCAATTTATTTGAAGCAAATCATAACATGTTGCTTAACAACGGATTTAAATTTAATGTGTTTATGAGGAAGAAGGTTTTTATTAAATCTTTTCCGATTTTAATGATGAAGATATGTATATAAAATAAATTTCATTGCCATCGTATTTTTGACTGGATAATATCAATTACGATCTTGATGTTTAAACATTATTATTATTGATGTTTTCGGGGATTATTGATTCAGAGATTATTGATATGTTCAATTTCTTATGGCATTGTTTTATTGCGGCAAAAATTGTTGAAACTCATATATTGTACGTTGTACGAGTAATCTTCTACAAATGCACGGGTATATCTTCTAATCTAAGAGAATATAAGTAGTACATGTATATTGGCATATATTGGAATCAAGCCTTCCGGTATGAAGATGGCAGAGATTATTGATATTTTTAATTTATTAAGTAATCTGTTATATATTGGTAAAAAATTTTCAGACTACATATTATAATACGGGTAATCCTTTACTAACACTAGGACATATCTTCTAATGTATGACATTATAAGTAGTACGGGTTTATCTTCCCATATAATTTTAGCACTTTCATTTGGGCACATATTGGAATTAATTATTGCTTACTGATTTAAAGATTACGGATTTATTGATATTTTCAATTTATATATGTAATCTACTAATACTGGTTATATCTTCTAATATTCGCGTATATAAGTAGTACGGATCCCATACAACACGCTATTGTTTTGCATATATTGATTCAATTCCATACTTTTTATAAATTTGCTTACAAAAAGGAAAGGATATTTTATTCTTCAGATCTACCCGCGAAGATAATTTTGAATAACGAGAACAGCCATTTCTTAACTTCTTTTTAGGAGCATTATGTTAAATATTTTAACAGAATATTTTGATTAAAAATGCCATTTAGTATACTATAGGAATTTGCACATGATTGTGAATTTTAAGTTTATTTATATTATATACTCCGTACGAAGAACGGGTATGCTGCTAGTAATATATATAAATAAAATTGAATATATGCATGTATATGTGCTTGTCTCATCATCACAGGGGAATGGCTGCACAGAATTTCATGAAATTTTGTGGGTAAACTTGGAATAGCCCAACTTAAAATTTGGTTTAGGTTTCGAGTTTATACGATTAAGGGTTGTTGAGATATTAATTAAAAATAAACTTCCCATAGAAATAGAATTATGCAGATGATATTTTTCCGCAAATTAGTTTGAAGAAAACTTTATCATGTTGCTTGTAATGAAATTAAATCCAATGTATTTTTATATAGCAGATGATTTTTATTAAGCCTTTTCCAATTTAAATAACAAAAAAAATGAATATAAAAATCTGATGTGGGCAACACATGACTTTCCCTGCAGACTTATATACACATTCTCTTTATTTTAATTAAATTTAATTCGCTTTTAATTCAATTTTCATTCTCATTTGGCAACTGGACTCATTTTCAAAGGTGGCAAAGAGAAAAAACGAAAAACGAAAATATCTCGAGAACAGCTAGTCCTTGTGTAATGGGGTTGGTCTTATTCTTTTCTTCATTATAAATTATGTATGAAACAAGCATTTAATGGATGTATTTGAGCATACGTAGTTTTTAAATTTAGATTTTGATGATTTTTGTGGGTCATTTTGAAAAAAAGGCAGGTTGTTCTTTTCCGAATCGTACCAAAATCTAATCAGCACCAGAGTATCCTACAAGTAACTTATCTACCAAATTTTGTGAAATTTGGTCAATTAGTATTTTAGCTAGAGTAGAAACATGAAATTTTTATGGACCATTCAGCAAAAAAAGGAGGGTTCTGTTTTTATGAATCCTACCAAAAACTAATCAGCACCAGGGTCTCACCCAAGTGACTTATCTACAAAATTTTATGAAATTCGGTCCATTAGTTTTTTTAGTTAGAGTGGATACATACATTCCACAGACACACAGACAGACACACACCCAGACGTCACGTTAAAAATAGTTTTTTTGTATTCTAGAGGTCTCGAAATATGTAGATCCATCGTAAACTTGAGTTGTGATTTTCGGCATGATTCCAATACTTTCCCTATACATTACCATGTATTGCAGGGAAAGTGAAAATCTGATGTGGGCAGCACATGACTTTCTCTGCAGACTTGAATACATATTTTCTTTATTTCTTTAATAATTCATTAGATTGAGTTTAATTGCACTAAATAACACTAAATTTGCATTTTTAATTCAATTTTTGTTTTTATTTGGTAATTGGACATTTTTCCGATAGCAGCATAACAAAAATGCAAGAAATCTCAAATACCTTGAGAACGGTTAGTCCTAAAGTATAATGGAGTATGTTATATTCTTTTCCTCATCAAAAATTGCATATAAAACACACCCACAAGTAACTTATCTACCAAATATTGTGAAATTTGTTCAATTTCGTATTTTAGCTAGGGTGGATACATGAAATTTTTGCGGGCCATTTCATAAAGAAAGGCGGGTTCTTCTTTTCCGAATTGTACAAAATTGTACTCAGCACCAGAGTATCCAACAAGTAACTTATGTACCAAATTTTGTGAAATTTTGGTAAATTAGTATTTTAGCTAGAGCAGATAAATGAAATTTTTACTGGCCATTTCGCAAAAAAAGGCGGGTTCTGTTTTTACGAATTGTACCAAAAACTAATCAGCAACAGACTCACATCCAAATGACTTACCTACCAAATTTTGTGAAATTCGGTCCATTAGTTTTTGAGTTAGAGTGGATACATACATTGCACAGATACACAAACAGACACCATACACCCAGACATCACGCTAAAAATAGCTTTTTCGTATTCTAGAGGTCTCAAAATGTGTAGATCCATCGAAAACTCGAGTTGCGATTTGCAACATGATTCCAATACTTTCCTTATACATTACCATGTATTGCAGGGAAAGTAAAAGTCTGATGTGGGCAGCACATGACTTTCCCTGCAGACTCAAATTAATATTTTCTTTATTTCCTTAATAATTCATTAGATTGAGTTTAATTGCACCAAATAACACTAAATTTGCATTTTTAATTCAATTTTTGTTTTTATTTGGTAATTGGACATTTTTCCGAAATCGGCTTAACAAAAATGCAAGAAATCTCAAATATCTTGAGAACGGTTAGTCCTAAAGTGTAATGGAGTGTGTTATATTATTTTTCTCTTCAAAAATTGCATATAAAACAAAAATATAATTGATACATTTGAGCATTCACTACTTAGTCTTTTTTTTTTTTAGATTTTGGCAATATTAGTGGGCCATGTCGTAAAAAAAGGCAGATTGTTCTTTTCCGAATCGTACCAAATTCTAATCAGCACCAGAGTATCCAACAAGTAACCTATCTACTAAATTTTGTGAAATTTGGTAAATTAGTATTTTGGTAAATTAGTGAAATTTTTACGGGCCATTTCACAAAAAAATGTGGGTTCTGTTTTTACGAATTGTACCAAAAACTAATCAGCACCAGGGTCACATCCAAGTGACTGACCTACCAAATTTTATGAAATTCGGTCCATTAGTTTTTGAGTTAGAGTGGATACATACATTGCACAGACAGACAGACACATATGCAGACGTCACGCTAAAAATAGTTTTTTCATATTCTAGAGATCTTGAAACGTGTAGATCCGTCGAAAACTCCAGTTGCGATTTTCGACATGATTCCAATACTTTCCCTATACATTACCATGTATTAGAGGGAAAATAAAAAATGCATTTTATTGGAATAATATTTTTGACTGGATTATATCTTATGGCATTCAGATTTAAAGATTACAGGAATTATTCATATTATCAGTTTTTTATATCATTTGTTTCATTTTGGCAAAGATTTTCCAAACTCATATATTATGTTTTGCCAATTGTTATAACAGAATGGAAATGGTACTGGTATATCTTTTAATACCATTTTATTGCCTTCATGTTGGCATATATTGTTCAAATTTTATATTTTTTGTAAATTTGCTTACAAACAGGACCAAGAGATTTTATTCTTCAAATCTGCCTGTGAAAATTAATTTGTATAGTAAGAATAGAGACTCTTATACTTCTTTCTAGGACAATTAAATTAAATATTTTAATAGAATGTTTTGAATAACAATGTCATTTAAAATACTATAGGAATTTGCACATAATTATAGAGTTTCTTTGTATTATATATTCCGTATAAAAAAACTAGTGTACTGCTAGTTTATAAATATGTTATATATTGAATTGAATTTACAAAGCAGCCACCTATGAGAAAAATAGGAAAAATCCAGAATTGTCAGTGAATTTGAAAAAAAAAAATGTATTATAACAGTTAAGGATTTGCCAGGGGAAAAAAAGTTCAAAATCTACAAGAGTTAGGGTATTTTAAAATTTTAGCTGACATTTACTCATTTTAAAGTTTATCTTGCATATCATGAATTTCACTTTGAGAAACCTATCTGGGAAATCATAAAATCTATTTGAGTGACAATTCTAATAATTTGAATGATTACAAGTTGCTTAATTTTTTTTTTCTTTTTCTTGAAAGGATATCCTTAATTTTGTTGAGAATTGGCAGAAAAATCAGGAGGTTTTGTTGAACTAAACTAAAATATGTCTAACTAAATAAATGTCTAACTAAAATATTTTGGAAAAGCATTTTGTGTCCATAGCAGTGATAGAGCTTTGAACATATCTTTCAATACTTTGTTAATGAACTTGAAAAGGTTTTATTTATATTCTTAAAATGTGTTAGGTTTTTTATAAAGAGTATTTCTATGAAAAACTATGTATAACTATATAACTATTGAATGCATAATAATTTCTATTATTCTCAGCTATAAAAACGTCTATTTTCAGCCACAATAAAATCCATCTTAAAGAAGATTGTGAGTGCTGAAAATGAAACCAAGCAGTTGGATTTAGAAGAACGATTAGATGAGATTGTAACAAATGTCCAATTTGCTAATGATGAGTGTGACTATGGCATGGGTTTGGAACTTGGGATAGATTTGTTTTGCTTTGGAGATACGTATTTTCATAAGCATATTTCTTCAATATTACCACTAGCTTATAATTTATTGCAACGCCAAAAATATGCATTAATTGTTAAGGCTCATCTGAAAAATCGAAAGAAAGATTTAGAATTAAGTACTATTGATGTGTGATTCACTTTATTTGCAGGAACAGATCTTTGTAATTTAGATTTTATTTACATTCATGTGGAATTAATTAAACAAGAATTGAAAATTTGTGAATTGTTCAAGAATCAAAATCTGAGATTTATTGGTTCTTTTTTTTTAGCTAAGATATTTTTATATATATCAAGAACTTTGATTAAAATATTATATGGCATCTTTAAAATTCATTGAATTTTTATTTGTATATGTATTAAATTAAATGTTTGTCTTGAATTTGAAGTTATATATGAATGCTTAGGAAAAATTAAGAAATATTTGAGTTGCACTTCATCACAGTGCTTAAACAATTTAATTTTAAAATTATGTTTTTTATTTTATTATATATTTTAATTTAAATGCATCTGGAATATTGATCTTGTTAATATTTGATTGTACAGATTTAGGACTTTTTTCTAAGTATGTATAAATTTTGATATAATCATATACAAGTCTTAATAATGCAGTATATTTATAAATTACTTTAACTGTAAGTTAAAAATAAGACTTGAATTGCATTTAAAATTGGGTGAATATGCACATAATGAAATTTCAGTCTTTCATAAAAGTAACTATTTTTAAATAGCTGGTGATCTTGTTTGTAAAATAAAAAATACATTAAATATTTATTTTCTATATATTTATCTCAAATTATTTGAAGTTTGTCATGTGTAATTAATGGTTCTTCAAGTTGCCTTCTTTTGTTTATCTAATTTACCCATGTGCAGATATTAATATTCAGGAGATCATCTAAGACCACAGTCTAAAGACCCTACTATCAAGGAATACCCAGATTACTAAATTCAATGCAAGCTTTTGAAAGTGTCAATGCAAAACTATTCATAAAGGGCTCAAAAGCACTGTGTTTGTGTTTTTCTTCCTTCTCTACAATGAATAAATAAACTTTTGTAGTTTCACTTATATATATTATTCCCAAAGTTCAATAGTAATTTAAAAAAATAAGTTTTGTTTAATGATTACTTTTTGTGTAATGTAAGTCCTTACTCGTTACTTTTTAATAAGTAGTAACTTCTTTAAGGTCAAAAGTGTTCCTTATTTTTTGAAAATATTCATTCTTTTTTTTAATATACAAATAATTAAATTTTACTTTCTGTATTTTATTATTTAAATATAAATTTTCAAAGAAAATCAATGTTGAACAAAATTAATGTACAAGATTGGTAGTAAACATCATTATGTACTTATGCGAAAATATAAAAAGCACATAATTCTTAAAAATCCAATTTATCTTTGTCTTATAAAATTTAACCTAAATGTCTGAAGAGAGGAACAAAGGATTTTCTAAGGTTTAGAAAGAAAATTTGATTTAAAAACTCTGTGGAGTAGATCTTAGAGTGGTAGAATGGAATGTAGTAAAATGTTCTAATTAACCTGGTTTGATAAAATAGATTCAATTTCTGCTTCCAATAATGACAAAATCACTATAAACAGAATATATCAATTTTATAAAGTTTTAATTGTAAATGTTTTGAACATTCTATAAAACATTATAAAATGAAACTTTATTTTAGCAAAGAATTAAGTTAATATTATGTATCCAGAATAGCATTTAACAGACTTATAACATTTGGTTACTTCTCTTTTAAAACTGCACTTTAGTTCAGTAGTTACAGTTATGACTGTAATTGTACTTTAGTTGCAATAGAGTAACACTAAATTAGTGTTTATTTTAATGGTAGAAATGTATATATATATATATATATATATATATATATATATATATATATATATATATATATATATATATATATATATATATATTTAGAATAGTTAGGGAACTTGAATATGATTTCAGGCAGATAAAGAAAACTTAATGAGAAAAGTATTTCTGTAGACATGTATGTATTCTCTACTAAAGAAATTGAAAATTTAAACTACTCTGGAAGCGAGAAGTCTCCACCTGCTCAGACCTGATTTCGCTATTACAGTTTCTGGCTGAGTAAGTCTTTAAAAATTCAGGATGGCATGGGGTGGAGTATTTAATGTATGAAAAATGTATAAATTAAATTATTAAAGTACATGAAATTAATTTATTGATTTCAGCAATGTAAAGATAAAAGTTTTGTACAGCCAATATTTGCCTTAATTATTTGTACAAAAGTAGCACAAATTAATACTTTTTACATACAGTTGACTCCACTTAATTGCATATACTCTATTGTATGCAACTAAGCGGACACACAGATTAATATTATTAATACCCCTCATTATTATAAACTATAAAGATAATAAATATAAATAACAATTTATGTAATAGTAATTTATTACTATATGCATAATAAATTTCTACTTTTTATTATGTATATATCTTTTGAACTACACAGGAAAAAATCACTTGTTGCCTAGTTTGGTGATTTAGGGCTTTTCCTCCCATGTCTTCCAAAACTGAAATTCACAAGATTGGTGACTCAGCTTTTATGCAATAAAATGGGTATGTTTAACATTAATCCTGTGGGTTTCATTTTTATCCAATAATATTCTATGCATATAAATGGGATATGCGAATATCAATCCTTTACCTGATTAAGTGGGGTTGATTGTATTTGGATAAACATCATTTTGTGCAGGGCTCTTATTTTACATTCAAAAATTTCTTCAAGTTCTAACACAGTTACTGTTGGGCCAGGGCAAGTAAAAGTCAAAATGTTTGGCCCATGCAGATCTTTGCAGAAATCTCACTTGCTCAAACAAAAATATTTAAGTTATTATGTTACAAGTGGCTTTAATACACTTATTACATTTTTTTTTTTTTAGCTTTTGTTTCTTAACTGGGAGAAATTAGACACTTACATACTGAGTTGTATTTTTAACCCTTTTCAATATTTATGGAAAGACTTCTATTTCATTTATTAAATTTTGTGTAACTCTAACTCTGTCATACAAGCATCTCTATTCTCAGAGGAACAATTTTGGGGAACGGGTCATTTGCCCCCCTCCCCCTCCAAGAATTCCCAAGTTATTAAGTTTCTTGTATAATTAAATTTTCCTGTGGAATCATATTTCCATTTTTAGAACAATAATCAATCAACTTTTGCCCCCCCCCCCCCCCCCCCCTAAGATATTCTTAGTGGTGCCTTTATCTCACTTAGTTTTTATAATTTTCAGTTAATGCGATTGTGGATAATTGAGAGTCTACCTTAATTACTATCCAAGAGTGAAATATAATTGTTTATCAGCATTCAGAAAAATAATTTTCTGTATACTGGTGACTATTTGTGTATTATGATTTTTAAGGACAATTTAAAGCTTATACTAATAGGAAAAGTTCATAGAATAAGTAAGAAAATAGTTTTAATAGGAATAAGCTTCTTTGTAAGCATCAAATGAAATGTTTTTTTAAGCAAATTAGGCAAGGTTCTTTTAATGCATCAAATGAAATGATTTTTAGTATGTATAACTTTTGCTGAAAGCCCCCACCCCCACCCCTGTCAAAAGCTAAACCTGTCAAAATAACAGGTTTAGCGATATGGAGTTATGATATGTGGATGACCATATCACTCCCCTTACGAAATAGCACATGTCACAAGACAGCAATGTTTATTATACTATATTTCTAATTTTACTGCTAACTGCAAGTTAAATTAACATTTTCTTTTATTTCAAGAAACAAGTGTAGTTAAATGCTGTACAGGATATAATTAAAGTACAGAACAGAACAATAACGTATTAAAATAAATATTAGGAAAATCTGAACTCTTAGCATTAAAGTCAATTGACTTGTTATAATATATAATATCGCTAGTAGATTACATATGCATAATTAGAGGTATTCCTTTGACTAAAAACTATTCTACTGTATATTCTATAAACTTCTATTTCAAGATTCTAGAAGCATCCATCTAATGTCTAGAAGCCTCCATCTAATGATATGAAGTGTAATTTCCTAAAGAAGAAATAAATTACCTCATTTTGCTAATAAAAATTCTTAAAACAACAAGAACTAACTTTTATTTAGAGAAGATTTTGAAAACTTGTATGTTAAAAGAACCTAAGAAGTTTGTTTTTAAAAACATGTACTTCCCAACAAGCTGGCACATAAAGCAGTGTGTTTTACAGGGTTTAAATATAAATTTTTTAGGTTTAATTTCTATAAATATGACCTGCTTTATACACCAATCTTGAACATTATATCATTTAATTATGGCGTAGTATAAACTTAATGTATATCAATAGAATTAATTTGAGCAATAAATAGAAAAGATTAGAAACTAAATTTCCAATGATGTGTGGGTGCTGCTGCAGAAGCCTTCCCTAAAAATATAAGGACAGTTAAAGGAGAGGGTATTAAAATGAGTAATTAGTTATTGGATATGTTTTCTTAAAAGTAAGTAAAATAAATCATTTATGACTTTTGGAATTTGTATTTTTTACAGTTAACTATTTCTGGAAACCTTGTAAAACTAATTTTTTCTTCTGAAAACCAATTGAGACTTCTGTAACTGAATTCAAAGCAACATCTGAATCTGATTAAATTTGACTTCATAGCCGGTGTTTCAAAAATATTGCATGACTAAATATCTTTTGAACAATTGGTCACAAACCCATGGTTCCAATCTAAGAAATGCTTTAATTACTGTAGACTATCATCATATGCAAATTTTGATCATGGGACACCTTTTAGTATAAAAGTACAAAATTAACTTTTTATACAGACCTCTTAGAAAAATATTTTCAGTTATAAAAATATTTTCTATAATCCAATTCGTCAGTTAAAACTATTCTATAATTATAAAATTAGAATTATTCAAGATATTATTGATTTAAGTTTTTGGCCGATAATTAGAGACTGTATAGGACTTGCTAAAGATTGGTACTCTTGCAAATATTTTAAAGAAAATTTTAACCAACTGAATTCAACTTTTGTACTTCCCCTGAAGCCTATGTTTTCGCTGTTTCGTTTTATTTAGTCAAAGTTGTTTAAATCATATAACTAACTACTATACTAAGAAGCAAATGCAAATCTAAAATGCAAATTTTTCACAGCCAATTTTGCATTTTAGATATTATTTTTTTCTTTTTTCGAAAAATCTTTAAATGATTAAGGAACAATTTGCTAATTGGAGGTTTTTATTTTGTAGAGGATCTGTATAATTTTTTTTTTTATTTTTTATTTACTAAAACCTGTCATGTGACCAATGCTATCATAGTTTGAATGTCTATCTTGTTTGAGGTATTTGGGGAAGTCTATTTTGTACTAGTACCATGGGTCTGCAACAGTTGTTCAAGAGCTATTCAGATGTGCCATCTCCACCCTGTATATACAGAAAGTTACCACATCTATATCAGAGCAACTGTCATAATCATAAAATGAATTAAGGCACTTGTTGCTTCTACAGTGCCACTTGAAAGTTTAGATACAAGGCCAAATTTTATGGTTTTTAAAAGCAGAAAGAAATACACAATCAATTATTGAATATTTTTTTATTACATAGTAAATCATTTGTATATTACAAAATGATGTGTGGGTGCTGCTGCAGAAGCCTTCCCTAAAAATATAAGGACAGTTAAAGGAGAGGGTATTAAAATGAGTAATTAGTTATTGGATATGTTTTCTTAAAAGTAAGTAAAATAAATCATTTATGACTTTTGGAATTTGTATTTTTTACAGTTAACTATTTCTGGAAACCTTGTAAAACTAATTTTTTCTTCTGAAAACCAATTGAGACTTCTGTAACTGAATTCAAAGCAACATCTGAATCTGATTAAATTTGACTTCATAGCCGGTGTTTCAAAAATATTGCATGACTAAATATCTTTTGAACAATTGGTCACAAACCCATGGTTCCAATCTAAGAAATGCTTTAATTACTGTAGACTATCATCATATGCAAATTTTGATCATGGGACACCTTTTAGTATAAAAGTACAAAATTAACTTTTTATACAGACCTCTTAGAAAAATATTTTCAGTTATAAAAATATTTTCTATAATCCAATTCGTCAGTTAAAACTATTCTATAATTATAAAATTAGAATTATTCAAGATATTATTGATTTAAGTTTTTGGCCGATAATTAGAGACTGTATAGGACTTGCTAAAGATTGGTACTCTTGCAAATATTTTAAAGAAAATTTTAACCAACTGAATTCAACTTTTGTACTTCCCCTGAAGCCTATGTTTTCGCTGTTTCGTTTTATTTAGTCAAAGTTGTTTAAATCATATAACTAACTACTATACTAAGAAGCAAATGCAAATCTAAAATGCAAATTTTTCACAGCCAATTTTGCATTTTAGATATTATTTTTTTCTTTTTTCGAAAAATCTTTAAATGATTAAGGAACAATTTGCTAATTGGAGGTTTTTATTTTGTAGAGGATCTGTATAATTTTTTTTTTTATTTTTTATTTACTAAAACCTGTCATGTGACCAATGCTATCATAGTTTGAATGTCTATCTTGTTTGAGGTATTTGGGGAAGTCTATTTTGTACTAGTACCATGGGTCTGCAACAGTTGTTCAAGAGCTATTCAGATGTGCCATCTCCACCCTGTATATACAGAAAGTTACCACATCTATATCAGAGCAACTGTCATAATCATAAAATGAATTAAGGCACTTGTTGCTTCTACAGTGCCACTTGAAAGTTTAGATACAAGGCCAAATTTTATGGTTTTTAAAAGCAGAAAGAAATACACAACCAATTATTGAATATTTTTTTATTACATAGTAAATCATTTGTATATTACAAAACAAAAAGTAAAAATTAAACATTCACTATGATTATAGCAAAAAAAATGTTTGTTGCAAAATTTATGGCACATAAATGAAATTTTCCTGCATAGGAGTGGATAAGCACCTCGTTTTGACTGATGTACAGCAGTAGAAATTTCAGAAATGACTGTAAATTTTGCTTTACTATATTTTCATTTCCTCTTCACTTAAGAATAATGCATGCAATGACTTTGGCATATTATTTTAATTTGAAAATGATAGTTGATTTTACTCAGAAATAAAAATCAAGAAAAAGTAAGAAAATAAATACACCACTTACCAAGCTTTTACTTTTTCACTTGCCAAAAGCAGGGTTGATATATAAAATATGTATTCTACATTTAATGTGTAATACATGGTTTTCTACTGATGTATTCATGTATAGAAAACTTAACTAATCTTTTTACTTCTTCAAAGTAATATTTTAAGAATTTAAAGAATGTATGATATTTGAACGTATTAACATATGTTTACTGTTTAAGATTAAAAAAAAGACTTATTTTACCTGTTTATAACTTATAATTAAATACGTACAATGTAATGATTCTGATACTTAGGGATTTTTAATTTTTATACATATATATCAAATGCCCATGAAAAAAAGTAATATCTTACTAAACTTTTTTTTTAAATTATTCCAAATCTTATTCTTTGTTTTCAATATTCATTAAAAGGGGACACTTTACATTCCTTAATTTTTAAGATATGATTAATTTTCTAAAGGCTGGGTGTGTTGGGGGGGGGGGATGAGTTTTTCTCCATGTTATTGTCTTTTGGAAAGTTTGGATTTTGAAAACATTGCATCCAATGTAATTCAAAATTTGTAGCATATTTTGTCAAATTTACATTCCATCATTAAGAAATTAACTTTCAAACTAAATAAAATTTTTCCCATTTTAGAATCTAGCTTATTATTAATTTATAGTATGGAGTCATCTTCTGTATTTCCAAGATTAGTAATTATCTGTTGAATTTTATTTTCTAAAAATTAACTTGAAGTACTTATTAATTCCTTTTATTTTCATGTTATTAAAATGTAAAATAAGAAATTACACTAAGCATAGTATAAAATTGTAAGCCCTTTAAAGACCACTACTAAATTGTGAAATAGGAGAAATCTGAAGAAATTATCCATTGTAACCGTATTTTATTCTAAATTGAATAGAATGTGACTCTACTTTATTTTCTCATACTAGAATTCATTTTTTCAGTACCTTGTGATTTTTTTTTACTTTTTGCAAATTTTACAAGAAAAATTTTGAAAATTCTATATCGTTGGTTCAAATGATCAAAATTACAGTATGTTACACTTCATTTTAAAGGACTTGGACAGTGGCGGCTCGCGTATAGGCACTGTGGCACTGCGGGAGCGACAGTGCTCTCTCTCACAGCCTCGCGTACAGCTTCCTATGTGTGCATGTACACAACAGTCAAACACCACGCATCTGGAACTGTGAAACGCACAGTTCCGTACAAAGATTTTTTGTATCTTTTTCATAAACTGGGGGATGGCTACTCAGTAGCCATCCCCCAGTACCAGGGGCGGCATTTCAGCATTTCATTTGGGGGTGCGAGATTTGCATGAAAATCCACAATATGAAATAAATAAAATGTTTGTTAACAGAGGGGGAGAGGGGAGAGGGATCATAAAATTGAATTGATGTTGAGAAAAATAATTGTTGTTAACACAATTTTTCTAAATACAAATATCTATATTTATTTACCATCTATTGAAATTTTAAACGCCGGTTCTTAGAGTCTGGATGAAGAGAAAATTTTGTTACAATATCATCATAATCCAGTGGTATATCTTGTGCTACAGCTAATAATAGCTAAAGATGAAAGTCTTTCTTGTACCATTGTACTGTGAAAATAATTTTCCAACCTCCTGAGACACGAAAAAGACCTTTCACAACTGGCTGAGCTGATTGGCACAGTCTAAAACAATTTAGCTAATAATGTTATGACAGTAAACACATTTTTTAAATTCCGCTCTTTAAAATAATCCAGGCAACTTTTAGAATTGAGATGGCCTATATTTACCTTTTCACCATTGAATAAAACAGTCGCAATTCACATAGCAATTCCTCTTTCTGGAAGTTATATACTTCGCGTAAGGTTGAAACTTTTTCTTTTCCGATATCTGATCCGGATAATACTGGACTAAAGGCAAACGAAACGGATATATTGTTCTCATTAAATCTTGTCTCAATTTCATTAGATACTGAATCCATAATTTCATATTGAATATTGATTCTGTGATATGATTTAACATCATTATCGGGATTTTTTTCACCGAATTCGCTTGGAATTTTCTTATGCCTTTTCAGTTTTGGTACAGAATAAGAATTTTTTGGTCCAGAATAAGAAAAATTTGGGGGCGCGACCGCGCCCCCTATTTGCCGCCCCTGCCCAGTACTGAGTATGGCTACTGAGTAGCCATCCCCCAGTACTGAGTATGGCTACTGAGTAACCATCCCCCAGTTTATGAAAAAGATACAAAAATCTTTGTATGGAACTGTGCGCTTCAGCGGCGTGGTGTTTGACTGTTGTGCACATGCGCACATAGGAAGCTGCACGTGAGGCTACGAGGGAGAAAGAGCACTGTCGCTCCCACAATGCCTATACACGAGCCACCACTGGGCTTGGAAAAATCTTTCGATAAATATCAATGTTGACAATGTATCCCTTCGGGGGAGTAGCTTCCCCCCTGAGGGTGGCTAATGATATCATGGACCCAAAAATTGTATTGCAGCTATTTTTTACTATAGTTATTGATACTATTAAGTTTCATGGTCATTGATCCAGAAATAATCCCTTTTAGACATGATTATGCCACATTTTGTCTTATGCTATCATGTTACGGAAGTATAAAATTTCCAATGAATTTAAAAAATTTCTATCTAGTTCTAGTTTTTTCGATAACATAGCCGGATATAAAGTTTCGTGAAAATACATTAATATTTGTAGCAACTATCGTGTACACAAGAAATTGACCACAGACAGAAGGACGGATATCACTTTAAAAATAGTCAGAACTTGTATTTCATTGAAGGTATATACCAAGAAATATTTTGAAAATGCTGTATCATTGTTTCGAATAACAATTACAGTATGTAATCCTTCATTTTAAAAAAAAGGTTCTTTTTTTTTTCTTAATATTTTTTTTAACAAAATCTAATCAGTGCCAGAGCAACCCACAAGTGATTTATCTACCAAATTTTAAGAAATTTTATTGAATAGATTTTTAACAATAGTGAAAAACACAGTCAGGTCATCAAATTTTCAGAAACCTTAATTGCTTGAGAGTGGTTCGTCCTAGGGTAAAGAGATTGGTCTTATTCATTTTATCGCTAAAAATTACGTAAAATTTAATTAATACATTTCAGTTTATTTAGTCTTATGTTTCACATTTTAAAGAATTTTGTTAAAAAAAAGGCAGGCTCTGTTTTTCTGAATTGTACCAAAATCTAATCAGCACCAGGTCAACCCACTAGTGATTCGCCTAACAATTTTTATGACAATTGCGTCCGTTAGTTTTTTAACTAGAATGGATACTTATGTTGCACAAACAAACACGTAGACGTCACGTTCAAAATTATGTTTTCATGTACTAAAGTACTCGAAGTGTATAAATCGATCGAAAACACATTTCCAATAATTTCCTTATACATCATTATATGTTGTAGGGAAAGTAATAAAGGCTGTTCATAAGATAAGAAGTGTGTATCAAGTAATATTGCATAGTTTAAAGATCCTTTTACTGTATATTTAAAAGTAATACATAGTATAACTAAGTTCAATCGTGAATCTCAGTCTAGAAAATCATAAACATGATAGTATCTTTTCATGAAATTGCATTCCCAGTAAAACAACCAGCATTAGAAAAACGGTTGCTCGTATTTCAGCACCAAATAACCGATCACTACACTAGAAGCAAGGACCGGCCACACACTAAGTTACCATTAGCCCTAGGGTTGGTCGTGTGGTCTGGGCCTTCAACACTAGAAACAAGGAAATGTATGTTTGATGATCAACGAAACCAGTCATACCACACTTGAATTTCATTTTCATTTTGATATGAAATTTACTTCAATTTCTACTTTTTAATCATACTTATAGATCGCAGATCTGCTAGAAAATTTTTAGAGTCCCTTTATGAGGGAACTTTAAAAATTTTTTAAGGGTGAGCGTCAATAAATCTTCTGCCCTATCTGCACTTTGTTAAATTTCTCAGATCACATTTTTCGCTGAAATTCTGCTCAAACAGTTGTGAAATACTTTCTGAAAAATAAAATGCAATGCTTAGATTATATTAAAACTAAATTTAATACTCAATAAAATATAAAATACGTTTTTTACTTTAATCCAAAATATTTTTGGTGCTGCCATCTGTTATCGTAATTTAACTCATACCTACTATTTTTATTTTTAATGAACATTTTTAAATGTCTATTCCTTCTAATACACTATTAAATACAACAGCAGATCAAATTTTGAAATTTGGTCAATTACTTTTTGAGCTAGAATGTGCACATGCCACTTCATAACAAGAATCAGGTTCCTCTTTCCCGAATCATACCAAAATCTAATCAGCACCAGGGTATAACTCGCAAGTAACTTACTTACCTATCAAATTTTATGAAATCTGTTCAATTAGTTATTGAGTAGCGTTATGCACTACACAGGCGTCACGCTAAAATCGTTTTTTCATATCCTAGGGTACTCAAAACGTATAGATCCGTCGAAAACTCGAGTTGCGATTATCGACACGATTCCAATACTTTCCCTATACACTACCATGTAATGCAGAAAAAGTACTATATTGATAGAAATGCCATGAAATTTTCAAATAATATTCATAATATTAATTATTTCGCATATGTTCCGATAGATGGCAGCACTAAAATCTTAAAGTAACCCATTCTTTTCTATTTACTTAGCAATTTTTTTTTTTTTATCTTGAGCGTAAAATTGCTTTTTCCTATTTATTTCAACTTATTTGTCATTTTCTTTCCTACTTTAGAAATTAATCACTTAATCTAATTTTTTTTAAAACTTCGGATTACTCAACTAATAGTCTATAATTCAAATCTCAAAACCCTATGAATGATGCTCTAACTAACTAGTTACTAGCCCCTATTTTCCAATCTATATCTATGGATGGATTTTTTTTTTTTTTATCTTGAGCGTAAAATTGCTTTTTCCTATTTATTTCAACTTATTTGTCATTTTCTTTCCTACTTTGGAAATTAATCACTTAATCTAATTTTTTTTAAAACTTCGGATTACTCAACTAATAGTCTATAATTCAAATCTCAAAACCCTATGAATGATGCTCTAACTAACTAGTTACTAGCCCCTATTTTCCAATCTATATCTATGGATGGATTTTCAGTAAGCCGATTAAGTTGTCGCATAGGGCAGAGGTACGCAAATGTGTTTGATCCCACCCTCTTTAGAGCTAAAAAAATATTTGCGTCCTTTTAGTCCGTAACTTTTTTCTATATCTATGCTTTAAAACAGAGGTTGTGCAGTTTTTAGACATGAAAGCACGTTAAATTAAAAAAATTCACCCTTATAAAGTACCCAATGAAAGGAAAAATAAATACAAACAAAAACATATTAAAACGCATTCTGTATTATTTTTACATTGTTATTGTAGTACTCAGAAAAAACACTGATTTAAATCACAAATAAGTTTGAAAGATAGTATTTTATTTTGTAATTTTTTTTTACTTTCATGTTGCTAAATATATCTCAAGCTCTAGTCCGATGCTGTGGTAATATTCTTAATTTCATAAAACGCTTCAAACCGTGTGTCAGTATCAATCAGGATATTGTGTCTAGAAAGTAGAGAATCTTCTCAAATGAGAGATACGAATCTTGGAATGAAAATTATCAAAATAAAAATTAAAACAATAAACAAACAGATTTTTAATTATTTGCAGAAAACTGTCCCCAGACCCAAACATTCGTAACCTTATTATCTGGGAATTTAAAACGCTAATTCTTGAGTTTGTCTTAAATGAAATTGCAGATCTTGGGATAAATGTTATTAAAGTGAAAAAAAAAAAAAAAAAATCGGCGGCACTTGTGTGGCTGTGTACCAAACTTCATTTCCATATGACGCTTAGTTATATATTTCGCTATACGGACGACCCAAACGAACGAACAGACATCTTCCTTTATTATAGATTTTCCCAAATTCGTGTATTGCAATGATTAATTTTCATGTTTTAGTATATATAATTATTTCAATATTATAAGTGGATTGACTCCAGTTGCATGAAAACTCGCTGCGATAGCAATTATTATTCCTATTTATTTTTAATTTTACTTATATGGGAGTAAAGGAACTTTTTTATGTGACTTTTTCATTTATTTATGTAAAATATGATTATAACAATTTCAGAACACAGTGATTAAAACGTGGTTTAATTATAGGGTCAATATAACTTTAGCATCCCTGCTATCCAGATAAAAATTCCTTATAATTCAAAGATGTCATAATTTATAAATTGCATATTTAATATTAATACATGACTCTCATTTTACAGAAATTCACGAAACCTCTGTATTGGAGTGAAAAAATGTAATTGATTCTTTTTTTATATATTTTCGAAATGCAGTTATTTTCATAACCTCCGTCATCTTCAGCATTTTAGAAACTGGTTCAAGACATTTTAGAAACAGTTCAAGAATTCTTTTCAGCAAGGAATTATAATTTTTCGAATTGCTTTTATAATGTAACAAAATCATGCTTTATAATTTTTTTCATCAGAAAGATCGAGGAATGTTTTGTCCAACGATGCTTGAACCGCATCCGTAGGATAATTCCTTTAAATTGATTTTTTCTTAAGAATACATCGAATTTTTCATTTTTTTTTTTAGTTTATGTGATACTTCTTTCGCCGCGTTCAAATAACAAAGATTAGCACAATACTATAGTTTAGCAAAAAGTTGGGTGGTTGTTGTTGTTGTTGAGACCCAGGCCATCCGATCTACCAGAAAGGTGTAAGGTAACCGTTTGAACGGCCGGGAAGTGCCACCCAATTTAGACCGGAACCCAGTGGGGGAGGTATCCACAGGGACCTACCCTCCTTCCCCTACCACCAACCTCTCGGAAGGACTTACGGACCCACATGTTTAACGTGATCGTACTCCGCATGAACACGGCGGCAGTTGTGGCAGCGTGCAAATCCAGCGCGCAAACAACCGGGCTACCGCTCCCGAAATGTGCCAACAGCACGTGGTGTTCCCAGGTGGGCACCCACCCAAGTACTAACCGCGCCCGATGCTGCTTAACTTCGGTGATCTAACGAGAACCGGCGTTTTCAGCACGGTAGGGCCGTTGGCCAGCAAAAAGTTGGGTGTATATCTTCAGATTCTAGCATTCCCCCTCCCCCCATGTCATCCGTAATTTTAATTTTGGTGACTTTTTAAGTGAACGAACTTGCAAGACTTTCGATGCCAAGCGTTTTCTACCTCTGCCGAAGTGCGAAGTTTCGGCGGCTGGACTTCCTTTTGAATCTTTCTATTATTATATCTTTTTTTTTTTTTTTTGTCTCTTTTTTGCTTAGTCACAAGGGATAGCAGACGTTTTAAATGTAAGGGAAGGGGAAATTTTGGGGGTGGGAATCAGGCATGTTGTTTCTTTCGAGTTTTCATGTGAGGTCAAAATGAGTTTCGGTGTTCGTAGGGGTAAGGATATAACTTTTAATTTTGGGTAGGATCGTGTATCATGCCAGTTTATGGATTGTATGCAATTTTCACTGCTATTTATATGCATAGGATTTATTTTTGTTATTTTTTTAGATTAATGAATTCAATTTAATCCTGCTTTAACTCCATACACGAGTACATTTTAAAGTCTTACATAATGAAATATGTGTATGTGTGCAGTGTGTAGCAGGACATCTACGCATTGTACGGCCTTGAAATTTGGCACACAAGTACATGAGGACCCGGGAAGGTGCACATTGGCGATATTTTTTTTAAAATTCGAATTCATTTTTTAGTTATTTTATATTTTATCACGATTTTGAGCGATATTTATGATTTTTACGCAGATCGGTTCCTTACCGCCAAAAATATTATCACAACCTTTCCATCTTGACACTATCGGAAAGATAGAAGAACGCACTTTTCAATAATGTGCGAACCGCATTTGTAGGACAATTACGTCAATTTTTTTTTACCGTGTCATCTGAATGATTTTATTTGTTTTTATATTGTTTCAAAATAATAAAATCAAGAAAAACGAATTAATTTACAGTTTCTTTTTCGAAGAAAATTGCAGAAAAATAAAAAAATCAAATTTTACATAATAAATATTTCTAAAAAAATATTATTGCCTGCTGAAAAAGAAATTGAAAACTCCTTATCGTTCGAGTCTTCGTTGAATTTACCAGTTTAAGTAGTCTTACAATAGATACGCCCATTATTATCAAGAATCATGTTTATCATGCCTGTCATGTTATCTTGCCATGATGTTAGCCAAGGAAAGAATATTGATCGAGTAGAATTCAGCTTCAGACTGGATGGGTTGCTGTGAACTTTCTGAACTGATTTTTAACACTTTTCAACATAGTTGAAAAGTTTTTATGACTTTGGTCATTCTGTCTGTCTGTCTGTCTGTTCGCATGATAACTGCCGTGAAAATGGCTTTATCAAAATGAAATTTTAGTATGTTATTCAGACAGTCTATGGGACATATGGGAATGTAAATGAATAATATCATCCAACAAGTTTTGGAATGAACTCGGGTTGAAAAAGTGAAATACATTGAATTTATGGGACCTAATTTTTCAAACATTTTTTAAGCGAAGTTAAAATTCACAAATTGCTTTGAAAATTTTAAAAAATATTCAAATTATCCCATAAAATATATATAAAAAAAAATTGAGCAAAATATGTTCGGTAGTTTTTTAAATAAAAATAAAAATAATAATTACACCCATATTATATGAAGAGATCACGTGACCAACTTTAAAATAAAATATGGCATCCATCTTTTTTCCCAGTGTCAAAATCGTGGTTTTTAAAGTTCTTTTATGTTTATATTTAGTGTTGCATCCCTCCTAAAACCGTTTTATTTTTGCGTATTTTCTGGGCATCTACATTCTGCGCCAACGCAATTACAATATTGTTTAGTTCAAATGATCATCAAACTTTGATTATTTTTACAGCGAAGTCTAATTTTAACGTATGCAGAATGTAAACAAATCAAGCTGTGAAAGTGTAAGCTGTGACTTGTATAAGAATTGCTGAATTTTTTTAAACCAAAATTATTTACCTCTGGAGTCTGGAATATGGGTGATATGAATTAAATGTTCATTGATTTTACATAGAGAAGCAGAGGATTTTTATAGCATTGCCTTTTTCGATGAAGTTTTAAGCATGGAGTTAGAAAGTACTTTTACCTCCATAGTTTCAAGTTTTTAAGTAAAATAAATTATTGTAGTACTGTGATAATTTAAAAAATATCACCGTTGAATGTATAGCATTTTAGAGATATTTAAATAAAATTGCATTGCAGATGGGAAGTGTTTCATATTCAATGCTTTATGCATGATTGATTTTTCTTGTTTAAGTTGCTTTGTTAACAATTTGCTGACCGGTCACGAGTATACTCGTGTTTGCATGGCCGAACGTTGCTGACCGGTTACGAGTATACTCGTGTTTTCATGCCTGAACGGTGTGTAAATAAAGTTTATTGAAGCTTATTTAGATGTTTTCATTTTATATTCAACTGCGGTAAAATAGCCGGTTGCACGGAATTGGTTAGTTAGTAAGTTACCCAGAAATTTGGACTCGTTCTTGTATCCTGCGTGCATATACTCGCGATTCCAAAGGATACATTCGAAACGATAATTTGAAACGGAAAATTGAAACGAAGAATTTCTCGCTTTATTTGATTAATTTAAAAGTAGAGTTTTACATAAAAAATTTAAAAATGTTTTCCCATTTTTAAAGGGGTCTAAAATACATCCGTTTAGAATACAAATGGATATAATTAACACTATATAATTACAAATGGATATAATTACAACTATATATAATTACAAATGAATATAATTACTACTATATAATTACAAATGGATATAATTACTACTATATAATTACAAATGGATATAATTGCTACTCTATAATTACAAATGGATATTATTACTACTATATAATTACAAATGGATATAATTAATATTTTATACTGCTGAAAGCTACTCTAAGCTGCCAAAAACGGTTTCAAATAATATTAGCTAAATGATTTACTTATTACTTTTCCTGCATGCATAATGTGTAGAAAAAGTATTGTGACGGAGGTGGAACATTCAAATTCGAGTTTTCCAAGGAAGAGCACGTTTTAAGCATCCCTGAACTCGAATAGAACGTTTTTGAAGTGATGTCTGTGTATGTGCGTATATGTATGTGTCGCATGGTAAACACATGATCCAATATTTCGGGAGTGCGACCTAGAGTTTACTTATTTATTTTGGGGGTCAGCCGTTTCGTTTGGCCAGCTGCTCTCGAAGGATAGAAGACAGGATGTCGGAGGTTTCTTTAGGTATCGTATTTTCACCGAAAGGTTTAACGTTTGTCTGTTTTCGGACGGATCATAGGTTTGGCGGCCTGTTTTGAATTAGGGGCCGAAAGCATATCAGTTTCGTAGGGGCTTGAGAAGGGGCTTTTTGTTTCTGGAAGGCCTAAAGCCAATGGCGATGCTTTGGGGTCAGGGGGTTAAGACCCAGAATCCAATAAGATAATTGTGTGCGCCTCAGGGGCGTGTTTTAAAATCTTGGAGAGAGAGAGAGTTTTTGAGAAATTGAAAAAAGGAGCGAGGAGAAGGAACTATGTGGTTTAAGAAAAGTCGGCTCCCAATCATGGTCCTCTGAAAAGAGAGATGCTGCTCAACTGCTAGTAATGTTGGTGAGTTACACATTTAAGGGCCTGTGCCTGATTTGTATCTTTTGTCTCTCTCTCCCTCTCCAATTAAATAACTACTAATTAACGCCAATTAAATATCTACTTGTTAACTTCAAATAAATTATTTAATAGTAAAAGTCAGATGTTTTCATGATAGATTACCATCTTTCACATTTTAGTCTATGAGACTATATATACTTTTGTATTTGTTTATTTGTTTATCTTAAATTTGGTTTTCATCCCATTTGGAATATGGGAAGTTGTGTTTTAAATAATTTAAATCAATAATGTTGTAAATATTTATATAGTGTAAATAAATTAATGTTTGTAAATACTCACGGCCTGTTTCTTCTTCGCGCTCTAACCGGGCGTGTCCTAAAAGAGGTAGTTACCTTAGGACAGTATGTTAGCGTATATATGTATGTTAGTGTGTATGTATGCATGATGTTAGTATGTATGTATGTTGTTGTGAGTTAGTATGTATATTGTGAGGCTGTGGAGGCGATGTCTCATGAACGAATGGGGCGTTTCAAACGTAATTTGGTATTATTTACAATCGGTGAATTCTGGAACCTTATTCAAATATTCAGTAGAGTCCTTAATGAATTTTTTGAAAAAAATATTATAAAGTCAAAGACTTTTAGAAATAATGATAAATAAATAATCATTTCAGACGTTCATTAGAAAATGAATAAAATAAATTTTAGAACGCTAGTACAAACAGTTCTTGAGATACAGAACAGTTCTTGATGAGAAATCAATAAAAAAAATCTGATGTGGGCAGCACATGACTTTCCTTATATAATGCAATGAATTTACTACTTTTACAGTAAAAATAAAATAGATTATTTTTATAGTAGTTATTTGTATTCTTTCCAAGATATTGAATTTTCGTCAATGAGTCGTCATTTTTCATGTCGTCATCATCAATGAGTCGTCATTGATATAGCGTCATTTTTATCCATTTGGCGAGTTTTTCGTTAATTTAACAACATTTAAAAAGTCGCTAAGTTGGCGACATTTAACCAAATTCGTCGCCAAAATTTCGCCAAGCGTTATGGACGAAGAAATAAGTTATTCTTACAGCAGATAAATGACTGTTGACGTTCAAATACAAAAATATTACTCAAAGTATCTTTTTTCATGAATGGAACGAGCTAGATCCACGAGAACTATGCCACCAAATTTATCGCATGATATTACATATGAAAAATGAACATATTTCTCAATAGGAAATATTTTTTTTTTATTTTATATGACTTGTTGATAATTTTTTGAAAAATGTGCAATATCTCGAGAACGGCTCATGTTAGCGTTCTAAAATTTATGCCTATCGTTTTCTAATGAAAATTTACATAAGAAATGTTTTTACGTAACTTTATTAGCGGTTCTGATGTTTTGACTATTTTTTCTAAATTTCACTTGAAAATTTAGGCGGGTTCTGAATATTCGATTGCGTATAAAAACAATAGGCTTCCAGTGTTTACGGATTGTGATTTTTGTACCAAATTTCGTTTGAATCGGTCCATTCGTTCGTCAGTTATCGTCTCCACAGACTCACTGACGCACACACACACACACACATACACATACTTTCACACACACACATACTTTCACACACACACACACAGACATCACTTCAAAAAGTTTGATTCGTGATCAGGGATGCTTGAAACGTGCTCTCCCGTCGAAAACTCGAATTCGAATTTTCGACCCCTTCACAATACTTTCCTTATACAATATGTATATAAGGAAAGTAAAACCACTGTTAAAAAGTTCATTTTATATGTAATTCTTAATTAGAAAATAAATGATACAAATTTCAGAACGTTGTCATGAACCATTGTAATATTGCAAAGTTTTTTAAATACATTTGCACAAAAATTTCATAAAATTAAAAAAATTATAAGTATTATTAAATATGTTCACTTTCCACATGCAAGATGATGTAACAAATTTGTAAGTCAACATCATTTTCGTGAATCTTGTTATTCCATTCACTAGAAAAGCTACTTTTTATAATAATGTTGTGTTTTGACGCCAAGGAATTCGTCAATAGTTATTTATTTCACGGGAATTAAATGTCAAGTGCATTTTTATAAAGATTTTGCACTTGCAGATTTTATGAATAAGCCGCTCTATTTTGACTCATAATTTCCAAAAGTTTCAATTTACGTGGCGTTAATTCAATACAAAAAAGATTGTGCTGTGTAACTTGAATACCATTATGTCACCGTGAAAGGTGTGACATTGCATTATGTAGGGAAACTCATGTGCTGCACACATCAGATTATTTTCTCAAGTGGTATCTTGGTAATTATACAAAATTGGTACTTAAAATGTTAAATTTTATGTTTAATTCAATTATTAAGGATCCAAAATTTAACTTTAAAAGTGAAGTTTCCCATGCTGAGATATAATTGATTTTCCATGGGTGTTGAAAAGTGCCACTAATTATAAAAAATCTGATGTGAGCAGCACATGACTTTCCCTGCAGACTTATATTAACGTTCTTTTTATTTTAATTAAATTTATTTCACTTTTATTCAATTTTTGTTCTCATTCGGTAACCGGGCTTATTTTCAAAGGTGGCGTAGGGAAAGTACGAAAAACTAAAATATCTCGAGAACGGCTAGTCCTAGTGTAATGAGGTTGGTCTTATTCTTTTCGTCATTAAAAATTACGTATTAAACGGGCATTTAATGGATATATCTGAGTATACCTTGTTCTTTAGTTTAGATTTTGACGATTTTTGCGGGTCATTTTGCAAAAAAAGGCAGATCATTTTTTTCCGAATCGTACCAAAATCTAATCAGCACCAAGGTAACCCACAAGTGACTCATCTACCGAATTTTGTGAAATTCGGTCCATCAGTTTTTCAGTTAGAGTGGATACAAGCTTTTGCGGGCCATTTCGCAAAAAAGGGCGGGTTCTTTTATTCCGAATCGTACCCAAAACTAATCAGCACCAGCCCCGCACACAAGTGACTTACCTACCAAATTTTGTGAAATTCGGTCCATTAGTTTTTTAGTTAGAGTGGATACAAAATCTGCACAGACAGACATACAGACACACAGACAGACACACACACAGACGTCACGCTAAAAATAGTTTTTTCGTATTCTAGAGGTCTCGAAACGTGTAGATCCGTCGAAAACTCGAGTTGTGATTTTCGGCATGATTCCAATACTTTCCCTATACATTACCATGTATTGCAGGGAAAGTAAAAATACAAGCATATTATTACTTTCCTTATATATATAATGTATAAGGAAAGTATTGTGACGGGGTCGAAAATTCGAATTCGAGTTTTCGACGGGAGAGCACATTTCAAGCATCCCTGATCACGAATCAGACATTTTTGAAGTGATGTCTGTGTGTGTGTATGTGTGTGTGTGGTGTGTGTGTGTGTGTGTCAGTGAGTCTGTGGAGACGATAACTGACGAACGAATGGACCGAGACGAACCAAATTTGGTACAAAAATCACAATCCGTAAACACTGGAAGCCTATTGCTTTTATATGCAATCGAATGTTAAGAACCCCCCTAAATTTTCGAATGAAATTTTGAAAAAATCGTCAAAAAATCAAAACCACTAATAAAGTTACGCAAATAGACATTTCTTATGTAATTTTTCATTAGAAAACGATTGACATAAATTTTAGAACGCTGACATGAACCGTTCTCGAGATATTGCTCATTTTTAAAAAAAAATTATCAAAAAGTCATATAAAAAAAAAATTCCTATTGAGAAACATGTTCACTTTTCATATGTAATACCATGCGATAAATTGGGTTACATCATTCTCGTGGAACTAGCTCATTCCATTCATGAAAAAATATACTTTTAGTAATACTTTTGTGTTTGAACGCCAATAGTCATTTATCTGCTGTAAGAATAACTTATTTCTTAGTGCATAACGCTTGGCGAGAATTTGGCGACAAATTTGGCGGAATGTCGCCAACTTGGCGACTTTTTGAAATGTTGCCAAATTAACGAAAATCTCGCCAAATGGATAAAAATGACGACTAATTGTCGAAAATTTAATATCTTGGAAAGAATATTAGTATCTACTTTAAGAAAAACCTACTTTTTTTTACTGTAAAAGTAGTAAATCAATTACATTATATAAGGAAAGTCATGTGGTGCCCACATCAGATTTTTTTAAGGATGTTTTAAGGTGCATCTGACATTAAAGGAAATTGCTCATACTACTGACTTAAATAAACTTGAGTATAAAATACTTCGTATGTAGTTACTGCACATGACAATTAATGCGTTGGTTTCAATGATCATTAAAAAATCTGATGTGGGCAACACATGACTTTCCTTATATAATGTAATGAATTTACTAGTTTTACAGTAAAATAAATAGGTTTTTCTTATAGTAGATACTAATATTATTTCCAAGATATTGAATTTTCCACAATTAGTCGTCATTTTCATTGATTTAGCGTCATTTTTATCAATTTGGCGAGATTTTCGTTAATTTGGTAACAATTCAAAAAGTCGCCAAGTTGGCGACATTCCTTCAAATTCATCGCCAAAATCTCGCCAATCGTTATGGACAAAGAAATAGGTTATTCTTACAGCAGATAAATGACTATTGGCGTTCAAATACAAAAGTATTACTCAAAGTATCTTTTTTCATGAATGAAACGAGCTAGATTCACGAGAATGATGTCATCCAATTTATCGCATGGTATTACATATGAAAAGTGAACATGTTTCTCAATAGGAAATATTTTTTTTTATTTTATATGAGTTTTTGATAATTTTTTTGAAAAATGCGTAATATCTCGAGAACGGTTCATGTTAGCGTTCCAAAATTTATGTCAATCGTTTTCTAATGAAAAATTACATAAGAAATGTCTATTTTCGTAACTTTATTTCTGGTTTTGATTTTTTGACGATTTTTTCAAAATTTCATTCGAAAATTTAGGGGGATTCTGAACATTCGATTGCGTATAAAAACAATAGGCTTCCAGTGTTTACGGATTGTGATTTTTGTACCAAATTTGGTTCGAATCGGTCCATTCGTTCGTCAGTTATCGTCTCCACAGGCATCACTGACACACACACACGCACACAGACATCACTTCAAAAATGCTTGATCCGTGATCAGGGATGCTTGAAACGTGCTCTCCCGTCGAAAACTCGAATTCGAATTTTCGACCCCGTCACAATACTTTCCTTATACATTATGTATATCAGGAAAGTAATAATGTCAGTATGATCATACTCGTATTTGACTTGTTGCTTTAGAACAGGGGCTTATAATCAGTAGAATAAGCACCTATAATCAGTAGAATAAGCACCTATATGGTAGGTGCTAAGAAATATAAGGTAGTTTTAAGGTTAAATTTATCCCAATGGAACATTGGCAATTTTAAGAGAAAGGAGAAGCATGAACACACGAAGCTCTCTTTTCCATAAAGTGTGAACATAAGTTATCTTTGATGGGAGGTTTGAATATGAAGTTCTCTTTGATGGAAAGTGTAAAGATGCTAAGGTTAAGAACCCCTCTTCTAAGTTAATCCTCCATCTCCGTGGTTTTATTTTTGTATTGTTTTCTATTACGTGGAAACAGCTAACCTCTTTTACTTCGATATAAGTCAATATTTATTTATATTCAACTAATATCGCGCGTTTATATTGAAATGTCAATTGGAACGCGCGTTGCCATCTTATTATCCTCTCCATCACATCATGTGCACCACTTTCTCAATCAGTAAACCGCCCATTAATCCTTATTGTGGCTCTAGATCCCAGCTTCCCTCATTAATCAGCCATGCTAAACTCTCCAAGATTAATGATGGATTGGATACAAGGATAATCCACTTGACAACAGCTCACAGTATACACACGTACCACTTCGATATCACGTGCCACCCCCCATCCCAACAGAAAGCCACGTGTGGGCGGGAATCATTTCACCTTCCATCCGCCGCCGATGGTGAATTAGATGCACCCGTTAGCTAACACCGGTAATGGATGTTCTTGCAAAGATTTGCCGCCAAAATGGCAAACAAAGGGTACACACAGTCCACGTGTTCTATGGTCGGGGATTGGTAGCGTATCGAAATCCCAAAGCAGACGTTTAGAATGTTGTCCGCTGTGTGTACCGTGGGGGTGATGTTAGTTCCCACGAAATGGGATGGTTGTACATAGCCGGTCATTGCATGTTCGATTAGAATTGGTCATAACCATGACTCGAAGGCTTAGTTGAGATGGGTTTTTTAGGGGGTGGGGGGTTATCCGATGTGGGATAACGTTTTTGGAGTTGGTAGGAAGTAAAGCTCAATCATTTAATATGTCTAAGTAGTCTAAGAAAAGTTTTGCAGCCTGTATTTAATATGCTGAGAATGCCTCGTGAGTACCACTATAGTCTTATTAGATTTGTATAAATCATGTGTGAAAGTCAAAATTCAAGTTATTAATTTCCTTATATACATAATGTATAAGGAAAATATTGTGATGGGATCGAAATTTCGAATTCGAGTTTTCGACGGGAGAGCACGTTTCAAGCATCCCTGATCACGAATCAAACATTTTTGAAGTGATGTCTGTGTGTGTGTGGACACGATAACTGACGAACGAACGAACCAATTCGAACGAAATTTGGTACAAAAATCACAATCTGTAAACACTGGAAGCCTATTGTTTTTGTACGCAATCGAATGTTCAGAACCCCCCCTGAATTTTCGAGTGAAATTTTTCAAACATCGTGAAAAAATCAAAACCGCTAATAAAGTTACGCAAATAGACATTTCTTATGTAATTTTTCATTAGAAAACGATTGACATAAATTTTAGAACGCTAACATAAACCGTTCTCGAGATATTGCACATTTTTGAAAACAATTATCAAAAAGTCATATAAAATTAAAAAAAAAATATTTCCTATTGAGAAACATATTCACTTTTCATATGTAATACCATGCGACAAATTGGGTGACATCATTCTCGTGGATCTAGCTCGTTCTATTCATGAAAAAAGATACTTTGAGTAATACTTTTGTATTTGATCGCTAATAGTCATTTATCTTCTGTAAGAATAACTTATTTCTTCGTCCATAACGTTTGGAGACGATTTTGGCGGAATATCGCCAACTTGGCGACTTTTTGAAATGTTACTAAATTAACGAAAATCTCGCCAAATGGATAAAAATGGCGCTAAATCAATGAAAATGACGACTAATTGTCGAAAATTCAATATCTTGGAAGGACTATAAGTATCTACTATAAGAAAAACCTATTTTTTTACTGTAAAAGTAGTAAATTCATTACATTATATAAGGAAAGTCATATGTTGCCCACATCAGATTTTCTTACAATTATAAATGGAGCAGACGTTTTATAAGTACTTTATTATCAGAAATTGATTGGCATTATAGCTTTGAATTTTTTACGATTTACAAATTGTTCCCGAGATATAAAAATTTTTACTTTCCACACAGTGATCGGGATATTTTTCGGAAGAATGGGGTTAATGGGGTGATATTTAGTGCTTTGTTACAATTAGGAAATTAGAACAACATATGCTTGGAAGTGTATATTAATTTTAGGGATATTTTTTGTTTTCAAAGTGGTGTATTATTTTGGATTCATAGGATTTTTTTTCATATTTAAGTGACTTCCACTCGACTTTCAATTGTGGATTGAATTATTCGTCAAAGAAACGACAGACAGCATATCCATTTTCTCATAGATCGTATTTGAAGAATTTTTTTCAATTGGATGACATTTTCGTCAATTTGGCAACATTTAAAAAGTCAGCAAGTTGGAGATATTCCGACAAACTCGTCACCAAAATTTTGCCAAACGTTACGAACGGAAAAATTGGTTATTCTTATAGTAGATACTTATATTCTTTCCAAGATATTGAATTTTCGTCAATTAGTTGTGATTTTCATTGATTTAGCTTCATTTTTATCAATTTGACGACATTTTATTTAATTTGACAACATTTGAAATAGTCGTCAAGTTGGCGACATTTCGCCAAATTCGTCACCAAAATCTCGCCAAGCATTATAGACGGAGAAATAAGTTATTCTTATAGCAGATAAATGGCTATTTGCGTTCAAATACAAAAGTATTACCGAAAGTATATTTTCTTATGAATGGAACTAACTAGATTCACGAGAATGGTATCACCAAATTTATCGCATGATATTACATATGAAAGTGAACATATTTCACAATAGTTAATATATATATTTTTAATTTTATGTGGTTTTTCGATACATTTATTTGAAAAATGTGCAATATCTCAAGAGAGGTTTATGCTAGCGTTCTAAAATTTATGTCAATCGTTTTCTAAGGAAAAATTACATAAATAATTATTATTTACTTAACTTTATTAAAGGTTTTGATTTTTTAAGGATATTTTCAAAGTTTCACTCGAAAATTTAGGGGGTTCTGAATATTCGATTACGTTTAAAAAAAATAGGCTTCCAGTATTCACGGATTGTGATTCTTGTACCCAATTTCATTCGAATCGCTCCATTCGTTCGTGAGATATCATCTCCACAGACTCACTGACACACACACACACACACACACACACACACACACTCAAACAGACATCACTGCAAAAATGTTCGATTCGTGATCAGGGATGCTTGAAACGTGCTCTCTCTTCGAAAACTCGAATTCGGATTTTCGACGCCGTCACAATACTTTCCTTATACATTATACTATGTATATAAGGAAAGTAAAAGTTTTTTAAGCGATCAAAGTCTTCAAATTTTTTTTTTTTTGTCATTTTCTCCCGTTGCTTTGTTTTGTCAAATTACCTCCATTAGCAAATATATTTAAAAAGTTCATCTCCTAGCGGTCTTTTATTTATTTATTTATTTGCTTTGCGGAGAGTGTGTATTTTTTTTCTCTTTGCGGATAGCGTATAGGAGGGATTTGGCAACAGTTTAAGAAGGATTTGTAGACAGTTGAGTAGTATTGAGTATAGTGTAGGTATTACTTATTATTAAAGTAACAGGCGTTTATTTACGACCCTGGCAACGACGGGTAGTTCGTTCTTAGTATTTTATATAAATCGATTCGGCATGTTATACGCAATACAGCATTTTACAACTCATACCTTGAGATTAAATTAAAATGGAAAGCTGATCAGGATATGCCTAGGTACAGCTATATAAATGCTCAAATTCTGCTAAAGAAGTAATCTTTTTTAACTGTCTTAGAAATTGTGTAAACTGTTCCTACAAACCTAAATTCATTTAAATTATATAAGAAACCAATATTTACTGTTTGCTTATTTGTCCTCTAAATTTTCTAACCCAAACACGTATACAGTAAAACTGACAGGGAACCACAATTTCCTTCATATTTTTCAACTGCTTTCACGCACATGGAGGAAAACTATAATTGATTATAACTGCATAAACACAAAAATTGAATAGATTTTAATTAATCTAAAAAGTATAATGAGATATAATGAAATCATAAAATAGAATTCGTCTTTTCACAATTTTCTCTGACTGTTTTATATAAGAATATTATTGTTATTTTTTTATAAAAAGAATATTTTACCTTATTGTTTTACTGTATTAAAATGCATTTTATTGTTTTACTGTACTAAAATGTATTTTATTGTTTTATATACTAAAAGTAGTTTACATCACAATAAAGCACCTTTTATACGTTTTTATGCTGTTTAACAGCAAAATGTTTAATTCAAATTAGCATCAACAGATAGGAATGCCTGGGGACCAATGGGGTAAAAAAGAGAGATAAATGGTAAAAAGGGTATAAATGGTAAAAATGGTATAAAGTTTAAAAACTTATACTAAAAGTAGTTTATATCACAATAAAGCACCTTTTATACATTTTTATGCAGTTTAACAGCAAAATGTTTAATTCAAATTAACATCAACAGATAGGAATGCCTGGGGACCAATGGGAAAAAAAAAGTATAAATGGTAAAAATGGTATAAATTTTAAAAGGTTATAAATGATATGCATATAAATGGTGTTTTACTGTATTACATCGTTACTAAAAATATTTAATCTTCTTTAATATTTAATCTTATTTAATGGAAAAATAAGAGTTTCTTATATTATTATATTATACATTCTAGGTATTACAAACTAGCGTCGCATTAGCATTTAGGATAAGGTTTGATTATTTTGTTGAAATTATATATAATTAAACTAAAATATTTGCATGACTATTTTGCATATATATATTTACAATAAAGCACCGTTTATACGCTTATCATTTATACATTTTTAACATTTATACGCTTTTCTTGATTTCATAACATTTATACGCTTTTCTCGATTTCATAACATTTATACGCTTTTCTCGATTTCATAACATTTATACGCTTTTCTCGATTTCATAACATTTATACTCTTTTTTCCGTTATTCCCCCAAACATTCGTCCATTGACGTTAATTTCAATTGTACTTTTTTGCAATTATGCACTTTTTCCACTAGTCTAAAAAGCGTATAAATGGTGCCTTACTGTATACAGTTACAAACTGATGTCATATTAATTAGCATTATCAGGTTTAAATATCTTATTAATATATTATAAAATTAAATAAAAATAAAAAAGTTTTATATAATTATTTTATACAAGTATTTAAATTTATCAAAGACAGGAAAAATATCACTCTTGAATAATTAAAATGCAGCTGTTAAAATAAATTTGATTTTGTTTAACAATGCATAGTGCTTAAAACGCCGAAAATAGTAGCATAAATTGAAAATTGACTCCTTCAGATAATATGCAGGGGTCGATACTGTAAGCGTGCAAATTTCCAGCCTTCTAGGTCACCTAAGGGTTTCACACTTCAAGGGGCAAAGATTCACTTTCCAGATCGGCGGAAATGACGGGGAGGGGGGGGGGGAGCTTCTAGAGAATCTAAAAGCATTTTTTAATACCCTCTCATTTTCTATGTTCCTCCGAGAAGAAATCAAGTATGTGGTTCGATTAGATTCTGTCTCGTGGTCGATATCGTAAGTGTGCAAAGATTCAGTCTTCTAGGTCACCGGGTGGGGATCTTCTGGACGGTACGGAAAGACAAAAATACGTTGGTCTATTATTATATAGATATTTGAGATATATTTAATTACAGAGTGATATCGTGATAACTTACAGGAGTAGATTTGATTAATCATTTATTCCAACTAAATTTTGTGAATTTTTTTCTTGCTGAATCAATTAAAATTTCTATAAAATGCTTCTACGAAATTCAAATTTAATTAATCACTTAAATAACTTAATTAAATTGTTTCCCTGTTACTTAATATAAATATGCAATTTGATTATCACAGTCATTCAGTCAATCATCATGTTGATTAGAAACAGTCATTGAATCAATAATCATGTTGATTATCACAGTCATTGAGACAATCACTTATATCAAATTTAACCACTTACATCAAAATGCCCAACTATTAAATGCCGGAGATTTTTCACACCCCGCGACATATCTAACAGGTGTACCTATTAACGATTAAATTTATAGCGATTTTGGCATACCGAATTTCCCACGTACGGGGAGGGATATTCTCACACCAGCTCCATGGACCTGTAGAGGCTCTTGGGACCCTTCTCCTGGGTCACGCGTTATAGGAGGTATACTGAGATGTCTCCAGGGATGGCTCCTGGTATGGGAAAAACAGAGAAGTTCACATGAAAACTAGGAGGAAAAACTGCGGTGCTTCGTAGTAAAGTGGTGTAGGTTGGAAATGATAGTGTCCTCATTTTTCAGTCTAGTCGAAACGAAAAAAAAAATGCATTTTATTAAACCTAGGTTTCTTTATAATATATATCTCAAAAGCAATTTTGGGTTCTTCTAAATTCGAGTTTTGGTTTCAGTACCCGGATCTCATATTTTATATATATATATATATATATATATATATATTAGGAATATGTAATAATAATAATAAAAAAAAGCAATATCAACACCACCTTAGAAGCAAATCCGCGGCCACAATGCCGACAGGAGTAGAGAATAGCACCAGCCCAAATTCGATGATTAGTCAGGGTTAAATTCCTCCTCAGGTCTGAGTATTTAACGCTAACCAACCCAAACATATGCCTGTTTCAGATTGGGCAATAGTACATTACTATAAATACCCAAACTCAGACTACAGACATCAAACAATGAAAAAATGAAAATAGGATACATTAAGAAAATTTGTATTACCATGCGGCATGAACCCTTCTTCTTCCACAACGTGTATACACAATCAACCTCAACAGCTTAATTATCTAGAAGCACCGGAATGAACAAGTAGAAATTCTACGAGGGAGGCAGTACGAACGTTCACAGTAATACTCCCAGACCCGTCCAGTGAGTCTAAGCTGGAGACCGGACAAGCAATTCAGAAAATGAACAACCCAAATATGCAATCATGAATATGAACATGAATCAAAGATGAAAATTCTTACTAAACAAGTAATTCATAGGAAAACTGGATAAACGAGAATGCCACTATACACCATTATAAGGGCGCTCAAATCGTAGTTTCAATACTGGCAAAAGTTACAATTTTTTGCGAAAATAAAATTCAAAACATTAATGTTAATGCATCTTATTTTCCGATTTTTTGATTTTTCTAATTTTTTTGACTTAGTTTAATATTTTTCACTTTTATTTATTTATATAATTAATAAATAATTATATATATATATATATATATATATATATATTTTTTTTTTTTTTTTTTTTTTTTTTTAAATGTATGTTAGTCACAATAATTGGGAAAGTTTTCTAGGATGTTATCGAGTGAAAGTTGATACACTGAGTTGATAATTTTAATAACAAACTTGGGAGGATATGCATTATTAGTCGCTGTACTCAATAATTCCATAAAATACTCTAATTTATAATATTCATCACAAATTTTATTGATTCTAAGAGGCTGGTTTATTATAATATTTCTAAATACAGATATATGCAAACAAGAGTCAAAATGTTGAATTTTTGAAGTATTAAATTTAAAATCCTGTCTTTTATCATACAAGTTTATAACCATATTACAATTTTGTAAATTTAAATTTAAATCTAAAAAGTTTGCAACATTTGAGTCATTATTACTTGCATTTAATTGTAAATTTTTTGGAAAGTTTAATAGTATAGGGATATTATTTGGGGATACACATAATATGTCATCTAAATATCTAAACATGTGCATATTATGCAAGCTCGGATTACTGTTTTTTT